>ML786914.1:53324-71060 GCA_009831015.1 Picea engelmannii | reverse complement strand
GTGCGCGTTTTCTTCAAGGCTGTTCCTCCTGAGCTTTTACTTCTAAATCCCTACGGGGTTTTATCCGTCTTATCCTACTGTCTCTACTGTTTCCATTAATGACAACAACCATCACTGCATTCTATCCACTGAATTTGCCAACAGACATTACATTCCATTCCCCATCAAAAGGGTGAATATCATGGTTTATCAAAACCACATTCTCAAAATGGTGATTCAGTGGAAAAGGTGGATGGATACTAAGATCCATCTAGATTAATTGTTGCCTCCTTCTCGTTGGAGCCAGAGAATCAGGGATTTGTATCTTCCTTTAGGGTGGAGACTGAGAATATGGGGTTGGAGCCTCCTTCCATTTGTAGCTGGAGAATTAGAAGTTGGTGCTTCTAATGAAAATTTTCTTTTGATAAATATATAAGAAAATAATTCCATGGTTTTGTTCCATTTGGGTTCCCATGTAAATAATGGTGTATTGTGTATATGTTGTTATGTGATGTTGTTTATGTTTATAATGTTGATGATCTATTGAATGTTAAACTTCTAAATATTGTTGAAGAATAAATTGTGGTTAAAGGAATAAAATTGCTCTTTATTGATTCACCCCATCTCCATAATCCAACAATTAAGGCATGAAGCGACATGCACAGTTGGAAAGGAGGCACAAAAGAATCAGAAGGTCATTAAGAGTAAGTCATTTTTGCATGCAAGAGAGAGAAAACTAGAGCAAAATAGAGACAAGATTGAGTGCATCACAACCAAGCTACAACTACCAGAGAACATATGTCGAGATAGTTAAAGAATATGTGACATAAGAAAAATGGCCCCACCAAAGGTTGGAATTCCATCTACAACAGCGTGAAAATAGGAAAAATTCCCAGTAAATACACCAAAGGTTGAGGAGATACCTGGAGGAAAGCTTCCACAAATATTACCTTCCACCTAGGATGGATAATGTGCCACCAATCCATGTACCAAAAAATGTGAAATACCCACTGTCGACATCACCAACTCCACCTAGTGTAAGCATTGAAGGGGAGATGCTCGACCAGGTTGTTTTCCTTAAGTTTATGGATCATGACATTACCTATGATAAAAAATTCATGTAGTTGGCCAACAAAAAATATTTTCACAATAGGAGTGTACCAAGAATAGGAGCAATCATGTTGGAGACACAGGAGTGGGCGATATGAATGGAGAAGGTGGAAATACTGAAATTGTTGGAGATCTAACATTTTGGGAACAACTTGGATATTAATTCTTGTGTGAAGGTGTTTCTTAGCCGTTTCCATGGGAGGACATTGTGGCTTGATCCCCAAGTGTCAGTTGATACTGAGTTGATTGCACACATTACAATACTTCCAAAATATAGGGAGGATCCGACCATTTTGTTCAATAAGATAGGAGATATATCCCTCTCAAAAATGATGAAGGAAAAGTTCTAGACACTCAAGCGAAAATGGGGACTGGATGTTAAAAAAATTAATGACAACAATGTCTGGTTTGCAGCATAGGTACTAGCCTATAAGTTGTTGCGCAAATGTAGGAAGGATGAATTCCCAGCTGCAGTCATTGTAGATACAATTTTTTTTTTTCAAAGGGGTTTAGATGAACTCGCCACCTTCTTGGTGAACCAATTTTTGCAAGATTGTATTAAGGCGCAAGAAAAGGGCATCAAATTTCACTACGCATGGTTTTTTATTCTAATTGTGTTGGTTAGGTGGTAGGAGCCAGGTTACTATATGCACACAACAAGTAGAGGAAATATGGATGGGAGGTATGTTAACTTATGGAATAAAATAATTAAGAGAAGACAATAGGATACTAATGCTACATTTGATGTATACCTGGAAAATATTACACATTTAGTTACACATACACCATTCATATCAATAGAGACGGTGGAATGCACCACATGTATGTGCAATAAAAGAGGGACGTAGCACGCCAGTCGTTGCTAACTAATTATAGGTTGGAAACATAGGATGTATGTTTGATATTGAATGACTAGGAATATGGATGGAAAATCCCAGCAGCAAAAATAGGACAGCCAGAAGAGGAAGAAGAGAAAGATAAGAGTGATGAATAACTAGATGACAAGTAGGGGAATGATAAAAAATATGGTGCAGGAGATATGTCTGGCCCATACATAGAAGAATTTTAGTGGATTTTCCCCGCCACAGGATCCAAATGAAAGAATAATGGGAAGGAACCCATAGGAGGGGTGCACAAGAAGATGAAAGCGCATAGATAACCCCTCGTTTATACTTTAACTAATGATATGGACCACATAGGTTGCGATGTACAAGATGCCATGGAAGAAATAATGGAGGAAGCAAGAAACAAAGTGAAAAAGAGTGAAATATCAGTTGGAAGTACTCCAATAGCTCTTAGTAGAAGCTAGCCTAGAAAAAGAGAGAAGAATCGAGGGAGGACCATCCATTATTACAGGGAATGAAGTAGTGAGTACACATTTGATCTTGACCCAGTTAGAAATTGGGTATAGAAAACTTCAAATTGAGATGGATGCACTTGAATTTCCAACATTCGAGTTAAAAGAACAAGTGAATGCATTAGTGCACTTGAACATAGTGGTATCAAAGATGCCAATACAAAGATTACAAGACCTGTAAATGGGACTGTTGCAATAGATTAAAAACATAGGTGAGGAAGCATATAAGGAGCTGATGAAAATGATGGATGAAAGAGGTCAGTTACAACAACAATATGATACTGCGCTCCAGTAGAAGAAAGAAATTGAAGGTCGAGTGGAGGAAGTAATGAAAAAAAAATGAGGCCAAGGAAAGGGTAAATAAATAGATCAAAGAAATACATCAAGGAAAAGGACAAAGTTGAAAGTATAATGCAAAAAGCACAAGCAATTGTCCATAAATTATACAAGGCTATTTTAGAAGTCCCCATAGTAGTAGAAGCTTCTATGGAGGAACAAGTATTGAATATCGTCGAATTCATCAAGGGATTCTGATCATAGATATAAGATCTAAAATTGCGTAGTGATCGGGAATGCCGCCAAAAGTCAAAGAAGGAAAGGAGAGAATGACAATGAAAGAAGTCGCTAACATTAAGAAGATAGATGAAGAGTGCGCCAAACTCTGTGAGGAGGGAAAAGATTTGGAAAAAATTATTAGAATATGCCAAAGTGAAGGTGATAGAGACTAAGTTAAGAGAAACATAGGAAAAGGCACAAACAACTTCATAGAGGACTACTACACTTCCACCAGTGTAACATATGACAACAATTTTGGCACAGAGGCGGTCATACCTCGAAGTGGAGAAATTGAGGGATCAACAGAAGATCCTTCAATGGATCCTGGGACCAATGCAAGAAGGAGTAAGGGTGATTGGTGAACTAGCCACTATGCAATGCAAGGTCAGGAAATCATCCTATGAAGCAGAAGAAAAACTTACGACCTCGACTACGCAAGGGGTTGAAGAGATCGTAGAAACATAGGTAGAAATACTCAAGGAAGTGGAGGTAACTAATGAAACCTCCAAAAATTTCATTGTGTCATGGAGGATCAGGAAACAAGATTGAGTGGCTTGGGTTGAGGCACAAGTGAGTGTTGGGGGCCTGTTGGAAAGGCAATTTTGGGATAAAGTTTTGGTAAAATCCTAGGTATATAAAAAGTGCACAGCAAAGGTGTACACAAGGAGGAGGAAGAATAGGGAGTGCATATATGAGGTGCATCCAGGAGGATAGTAAGCAATGGAGGTTCATACAAAAGTACAACACACAGTAAGAAGGAGTAAAAAAAAGAATAAATCAGAGAGACGAATAAAGAAAAGAATAAATAAGTAGAAGAAATAATATGAAAAGGAAGGATAACAGCTCAACATGCTATAGATGGAAGGATGTGCAAAAGTAGAAGAAAAATAAGTCAGAGTGCAAAAGAAGCATGCATATGGAAAAGAAGGTGAAAGAAACCAAACAACCAGTTAACTAAAGTTGTCATGCATTGTAACAGGGATTTGGGGGGAACCAAGTAGGGTTTTAAGCCCTAAATTCTATTTATAAATATGTAATGGGTTGGGAGAATATGGGTTCCTACATGTGGTTATGCTCGGGAAGTATTGTGGAGTTTGTTCCAAACTTCCAAGAATGTATGTCTTTAAGAAGGTTGATAGGATAGGCTGGGATGGGAGAGAATCAATGTCTGAATGCAAGAGATGATGTAGAGAGAGAGAGAGAGTCTTACATTGCAGAGAGGTTAGGCTAGGAGAATACAAAGATAACCATGGAATATCTTTGTAAGTTTTGTGCACAAGCCAGAAACAATTACTAAACGCCTAATAAAGAATCCATCTATTGTGGACATGGCCCATAGTTGGGTGAAAAATATTAAATATCGTGTTGCATCTATTTTATATGATTGTTCATGGATTTTGTTTTATGCTTATTAGATTAGATCTGCGTTATGCATAATAATTGCACAATAATCGTGACTATTACAATAGCGGGTTATGTGGTAAACTGGAATCTAATGATAGTATGAATCTGAAATTGCCAAGTAGTTAATAAAGAATGATGACAACATTTCGTGCATATCACTAATAAGGAAGAATGAACAGAATGGTCACCTCCCAATACCTCACTACTGTAGAAACTTGGTTCTTGTAGTCCCAATAGATACCTCGAGGGAGACTTCATATGCTCAAGAAGGTGATGCCGAAAGGGATGGTGTTTAATGGGTTTTGTTGGTCATAGATAACTTGAACCTAGGGTCTTACAAACCACGCGTAGTGCCAACAACATGTCATGGCATGGCAAGGAAAGTCATGGAAAGGCAAGGCATGACATGGAATGTCATGGCAATGCATCAAAAGACACGGTAAGGTAAGGCATGGAATGGAAAGGAAATGAATGGTTAGGCATGGTAATGTATTAAATAAATGTTTGATCAAAGTGGTGATATTGCATGTTATCTTCTATTCTTCTTGAATTAAACTTGTCTTGAAATCCTCAATTTCGTGGTTTGATTAGGACTAACCCTCAATTTCCATCCTTGTTAGCTTAATGCCTAGGTTTAAATTGTCATGTTTCACCCTTAGAATACACCTTGACACCTTTTATTACATTTATGTCATAATTTTCCTCCCTTTAGGGCTTGATGTCTTGAATATTCTAGGGCTATTATGTGTCATATTCCATTCCAAAAAACATTTTTTACCTAAACCCTAGTTTAGGATTGCATTTTCAGCCCCCTTTCATTGCATGACTACTTGTTTTAAGGGTTATTATATGTGTCCTACTGTAACTTGTCATATCGTTGAAGTTAAACATCTTAATCACAAGTTTTATAACAACTATAGTTTCCTTGTTTATTTGTGGTGTTTGGGACTTCCCATTGACTTGTTTGAACTTATTTAATATCATTTATTGGATTGGAAAGGAATGAAAATGGCATTCCATAGCATGGCTTGGCAAGGAAAGGAAATGGAAAGGAAGAGCATGTCATGGAAATGGAAGGCATGGAATGGCATGGTAAGACAAGGAAAGAAAAGACATTCCATGGCATGTTTTGGCAGGGAATGACACGGAAAGGGTTGCAAAGGCATGTCATGGAAAGGCAAGGCATGAAATTTCAAGGCAAGGCATGGCATGAGATGTAACTTCATAGCAAGGAAAGGAAAGACAATGCATTCCATGACAATTCTTGAAAAGGCATGTCATGGAAAGGCAAGGCATGTCATGGCAAGGAAAGTTATGCCATGGAATGACATGGCATGGCATGGCATGTAAATGGATGCGAAGGCATGGCAATGTAAGGCATGACATGGTTTGGCATGGCATGGAAATTGTTTCACCTAGACTTAAAATGTCATAAACACTTCATTGGATGGAAATGAACTTTGTGATATAAAGTTAAGTCATATGTCCCTAGATTTTTATTTTTTTTATTTTTTGGAATGAGAAATGTTTCTTTTTTTGTTATTCTTCTTTCGTTGCAATCAAAATTTTGATTTGACATTTTCCTTGCATAATGTTATGGAAAGTTATACTTAATTTATTGTTGTATAGGTTAAAATGGGAATCTACATGACAAGACATGCAAGGAGGGATTAGTCTATTTTAGATCATAGTGGTGTTCAATGGATTTGTAAATGTAACAACCTATATTTTGTCCTTAAAAGGTTAAAACTTTGATTTTTACTTATCTTAGTGATTCTGTAACACCCATCGAGGATGTTTAAATAATTAATCTTTCATTTTATACATATTCAGTAACATCTTTGCTTTAACATAATTTCATTTCATTTACACAATTCTTCTACATTTGCTCAACGATAAATCTAAATAACATGATGAAATAAGTAATAGGTTAACTCTAATATTTGCAGCTTAAAACAAAAGTATATACAAAATATCAATAACCAAATACAACTGAAAAATACCTCCTCCTTTGGTTGTCGAAGTTCGTCGGTTGAAATGTAGTCCTGGGCGCTTCCAAGAATTCTTTTCCCGCTTGCCCAGAGTGAAACAACGAAATCCTGCCTGCCAACTAGGACCCTATACGGCTTCCTCGCTCCAAGAAAACTTTCTGTTTCTTGGCCCTCCGTGCTCGTGACTCCAAGAACAACAAAGCACAAATGCTCAAAGAAAACTATCACAAGAATCATCTCTTCCAAGAATTTCACAACCTCTCATCATGCTCCAACCTCTCCATCCTCCTCTCTACTTCTTCTCCCTATTTATCAAGTTTCCATACACACTTCCCCAAGTCTCCTCAACCTCCCTTATCTAGATATTTTGGGAAAATATTAAAATAAAACTAAATATAAATGACTTGCATTAAACAATGATAAATAAAATAAAAAGTCTCTATTCTCATGCTAGCTAATAAATTTTATTTGATAATTTTCCCCAAAATGTACATAACACTCCACCATGCTCATTTAATTCATCACACCCACCATCTATCAAAGTCAAGAAAGTATTTAATGCTTCTAGATATTTGTATGCAATATAATTTACATATTCAATAAAAATTCAATTAAATAGTTAATAACTCACTTTAATAATTAATACATTAATTACTTATACTATGTACATGGGTAGGGTATGTGTGCGTAGCTAACAGACACATATCTCATGCATGTACTAACGATAAACAATCATTGCCTCTAGTGCATAGTTCCTATATGATCACCATGACTTGTAGGACAACAGATCAAGTAATGCATCATTTAATAATCTTAACGAACTATATTACAACAATTCATCAATAACTCATTGCCACACTTAAAATATCATTAGGAAATCAAAGAGGGTTTTAAACATGGTAGGACCCAAGTGAGTAAACATAGTGGCATCTCTAATCCTCAATCAATATTCTCAACTTACATCGAAGCATCCTTCCTTCTTAACCTACTTCCATCTTCCATCCTATCCTTTCCTCTGTTGGACTAAGCTGGAGCGTCAACTATATTGACCTAACTCCAGATAGAACCCGTAAGCGGAAGTGTCATACATCTCGACCATGCTTACCCAACAGGCAACTAGCAGTCGTCATCACACGTCTAGGGGAGCGTGACTTCACACAGCCCTCCCACGACTCTAGGTTTCAGAGGATAAACGGTGGGAAATACCTCCACCCCTCCTCATAGAACTAAGGTCAACACCCTACATCAAGCCATACTATGCAACTACTTTTCTTAGAGTCACGTCATCAATAACCACTCTGGGAAAGTTGTGCATCCTGTCAAAACCACACTTACCATAGATCATAGTAATATTTCGAATCATAAATTAAATAGTAAGTACAACTTATAGAATACAATATCTTCTTGATGTCTACGACATCCGAGTTACCTCAATACTATAGTCATTTGGCTATCACATAGCTCATCATCCTGTAGGTTAGTTCACCAATAACACATATTGATGTAGATACATCACAAATTTATATAAGAATCCATATTTTCATTGACGCTCAATTAAGAAATGTATTCCTATTTACATCATGCATTTCATCTATTATACATTCACATCATAACTTGAATTGGTATACATGTACCGAACTTACCCATTTTAATTTTCATGTTTAAATAATCAAATAACTATCTTTGTCATGAGCATATATCATGTAACATACAAATAGGTCTAGTGGTACACATCTCAATTTCTAACAAAGTCTAACTAACTCCAAACAAATGCTAAACTTTGAATTATTAAGAATAGTAAACAACAATGTTCTAACTACCTAAGGTCAAAATATGGGGCATTACAGATTCATTGCTTGGTATTTGTTGGGTTTAGTTAGAATGATATAAACATTTCATATGTATACATTTGGACCTATTTATGTATTTTGGGATATTATTTTTACTCTTATATGTTTAAGATAATCATAGTTATGTGATTTGTTTAAACATGCAAATTGAAATGTGGAACTTTGGATCTTCATGCACTACTCATATGTGTGGTATTTCTTTCCTTTAGTATGATTGTCACTAACATTTAGGTAAGTCACATTTGTTTCCTCAAAAAGTCTTTATTGTATACTACTAATTAAATGCTTTGTTAAATTTTACTAGTTTTGGAGTCTTTAAATCAAGTAACCAATACTATATATAGAAATTTAATATATTTATGGCTCATGAAATTGAGCTTATTTTTCACTTAAGAAAACCTTTTTTTAAAATATCAATAATGGTCAATACTGACTGTAAAGTTTGAAAATTAATGTATTTATGATTCATGGAATTGAACTTATAAGTTTGTTCAATTACTAGTTCGCAATTTTTTTACTAAGTTTATATATATATATATATATATATATATATATATATATATATGATGATGATGATGATGATGATGATGATGATGATTATGATGATGTTTTATTAATTTTTGAGGTGCACTCAAGTGTCATCGATCACCTTTGATTTCTTTGGTTCCTTGTCAATCAAGAATCTCATCCAACAAGTGCACCCAAGTGTGTCGAGTGCATTGTAAACTAGATTAATTTTACCAATATTGAAGGAAATGTATGCCCTACCCTCAAATTTAGATAATTAGAACCATCCATTGCTTATGGATTTATCACTTAGCAATATTTTCCACAATAAGAGATTCATTAATCCCTAACGCAAGTATTTATAATCACTTTAGAAAAAAAACATCCATTCATACACTTTGAAATTCATACATTCATCATCATAAAATGCAAAAACAATGAGATGAACATAAAAAATGTGCCATGAAATGTGTGTGTGTGTGTGTGTGTGTTTGTTTATTCAACATAGTCTAAATTGGACATTGTTTACAAATGGAACCTAGTGCCCAATATACAAAATGACAACAAGTGCCCTAACATGGAGAACAACCATATGGTGACCTATATATATATTGATAGCAATTGGTCAATCATTGACCACTGCCACCCTGAGGAGCATCCTGAAAATATATTGTTCTTCTCTTGATTGAGGAATCACCTTGAGTGGTTATGGGCCTGAACATGCTTCATTGCTCTAGATACTACACAAAGCAAAAACATTGTTATAAGCTTTTTCCCTCGATGAGTTAAAAGACATACATAATGATACTTTGTAATTTAACATAAGACAACTTAGAGCATATGATATTGATAATAGTGAGGGTGTTACCATCCTCCGCAAACCCAATCTTTAAGAGATGCTACCTTGCGCCACTTACAAGTATCAAATAAAAAAAATTAAACAAATATTTGTAAAATCAAATTCATGATACATGAAATAATATCAACTTGGATTTACAACCTGCTTCGAGGAAACCTCTATTGTAGTAGCCTATGTAGATGGGAGCTTATGGAAACAGTGGTGGGGGTGGGTGGGGGTGGGTGGAATACGGTGCACCCATTGTGCATGGATGTGATGGAAGATGTGGTGTGGGTGGGTGGCATGTAGGTGAATCCACTAGTGATGCATGGAAAAAGACAAATGTTGGGGGTGGGTAGCCATGGACTCCCACAGGTCAGTGATGAGAACTCCCTTGTTATTGAGAAACCTAACCCAGAAGCAGAGCCTAAGTTCCTAGGGAGTACAATATTATTGTAACTAGCGAATATGTCTCGAGCCTACATACATATTAATAATATTGAACTATTAGTAACAAATAGTAAAATTAAAAAAAAAAAAAAAACACAACAAATTTGATATTTAAATGATAATTAACTCCACACATGATACATGTGATGTAGGTGACTTTTTCATCCTAGATGGATATTCTCCGACATCACTTTCTCCCACATCTTGTAAAAACACAAGAACATTTAAAATTTGAGACTGCCATAAAATAAATAAATGACTATGGTGAATTTATGAAATGTGACATGTACCTTTTTATGGAATATGCCCAATTGATGCATAAGTGGTGGAGATAGGAACTGATGCATCCATAGGCGTAGAGGGTATGCTACATGGATGTAACAACTTCAAAACAACATATAATAAAATATCGATATAAATACAAAGAATACAAAACAAATATATAACAATTAAGAACATAGTCATGGTTAAGATACTAACCTCCTCCATGAAGCTATGTTGTCCAGGCTCACATGGATGATTGTTATGTCCATGTTCCCTCTCCTCACTAAAATCTGTTGTGTGAGGTGAACATCAACCCCTCTATCAATGATTGTTATGTCCATGTTCCCTCTCCTCACTAAAATATGTTGTGCGGGGTGAACCTTTGATCCCTCTATCCATGTCATCGGTAGTCACCTCTTATTGAGACAATGCAACAAAGTTTCCATGTTTCACTAGGCTCCCAGTTAATAATGAAATAACTCGCTATACCTGCTACAAGATCTCTACAATAGGAGGATGATGGGAAGGGGGGTCATGCCTTTGCCTCGGGAACAAGGACCTAACATGGGATCGTTCCTGGCATGATCTCGGTCCTGTGCGGACCCTTGACCCACTCCATGGAACTCACCCATGTCAAAGTAATTGACATGGTGATGCCATAATTTTCTCAAAACATATAAGGGAACCTCCATGTTATTGCACGGAGGTTTATCAAAAACCATATATCACCTATCCATCTAGTTTTGACTAATATGTGGATGTGGATGGATACACTAGTCAATACAAATATATTTTTGGTCGAAGGTAGTTTTTTTCCATTTTCAGGATTCCTAAAAGTAGACAATAGTTCTTGTTTTGAAATACCCAAGTCTATGACTTGGTTTCTATCCAATCCGGTGCTATAGTACTCAAACATTATTTCCCTATACTCTGAAATAGAAGTCAATTCCCCTTGGGAACTTGCAATGGACCTCACAATGATGCCCAAATAAGTAGCCAAGGACACTTTGCTAGATTCTCTAGTACCCCTTAACTGATCTACAAGTATTCTTAATGTATTCAACCCCACATCAATTTCATTGTTTATATTGGGTGGTTGTGGTGGGTTCGGGTTTTTCTCTCCTTGGTCTACTGATGGGAGGCTTACATTGTTATTGTGTTCCATTTTGTAATATACATTGCAGTTTAATAAGGAAATTTGATAAGTGGAATTATGACTAAAGTATTACAAACAACAATATTATTTTATGTGAACAAAATCATTGACATAATTTTGTGTAAAACAAAGAAACGCTGTGTTTTATCTTTAGAATGAACTTGAAAAAAAACTATACAATATTGGTGAATTGTTGAGAGATTTGTATTCAAGTATTAATTATGTGTAGTGAACCTTGCTAATAAGTTTCCTGTGTCATTGGGATTTACATCCATAACTTATGACTATTTTTTTTAACTTTTGCAAAACCAAGAAAGGAAATGACAAAAAATAAACCATAGATTTATTGTGATGGACATGTTGGTAAAATCGTGCTTTACTTGGCCTATGGTTTTTCTTGCTCAATGAAGGAAATTAGGAACGTGCACACGGTCCTATTAGGAATGTGAACGCATTCAATCTTGGTTCGTGCATTGTCAAACCTATCGGATTAAGAACGTGTGTGAGTTCTTGCGATGCATTTCTGAGAACCGTGCAATGCACATGTTCTTGAGAACGCACAAATGTTCCTGTGAGCGCACTTTCTTGTTGACCCCCTTCCACTTTTTCAGACACCAACTTTGTGCACTCACCCAAACACGATGGACGAAAAATTTGATGCACTTTGCAGGGAGTTCATTGACATAACTGTTGATAATCATGCTTAGAACCAAAAAAATCCCAAGGGAATTTCCTACCTTGGTACCCCCTAAAACCCAATTCTACTAGATGAAGAACTTTAGGCTTGGAGGGACACATGCTATTGGAATGAATAGAAGAAGGGGCCACAAGGCTAAAATCCCATGTTTATCTTAGTGAGGGATGCCAAGAAGCATCAATAACCTACTCAAATACTTGTTTTATGTCTTTTTACCGATATGTAAGATGGTTAGTCATGAAGATAGTTTTTAGATTTTTTTGAAGAACTTTCAAAACTTTTGTGGAACAAAAAGACATGATTATTTTCATTGGATTTGCCAATTATGAGATGTTTGTTTCTTCTATTGCAATATCTACAAAATTCCCTTTCATTTTTCCTACTGAAACCCAATTCTACTAGATGAACTTGAGGCTTAGAGGGACACAAGCTACTTGCAGGAATAAAAGAAGGGACCACAAGCCTAAAATCCCATGTTTATCTTAGTGATCCATGCCAAGAAGTATCCATAGTATCCTCAAATACTCATTTTAAAGATAGTTTTAGATTTTTTTTTAAGAACTTTCAAAACTTTTGTGGAACAATAAAACATGATTATTTCCATTGAATGTACCAATTATGAGATGTTTGTTTTTTTCTATTGCAATAACTACAAAAATCCCTTTCATTGATAAAAGATCTAACTATTTTTTGATAGAGTATCTTGAACTCATTGTTCTTTATTTGAAGATTCTCAAATTCTCTGTGTATATTGTACATCTAAACCTATTTGTCTTTATTTGTATCTTCGTAAGAAAATTACAATATAATCCAAGCTTTCTTCTTCAACTCTTATCCACTTTCTTGTGCTTATAATGCATCTGAATCTTAGGGCTAATCATACTTGGCTTGAATCATGAAGGTATGCATTTTGATTAATATGTGTAGTGTTTTCTACTAAATGAATGAACTAATAACAAATACTATTTACTCTTCTTTCATGTGATTAAATAACTGCAATTAGTAACCAAACTCGATATCTCTAAACTTGATCCTAATGCAAACTGAAAAGTAAACTCACTATAACATCACTATCACTATAACATCACTAACACTGTAGATTCTGCACAAGAAAACAAATCCACAACATAATTTCACTAACACTGTAGATTCTGCACAAGAAAACAGATTCTGCACAAGAAAACAAATGCACGACATAATTTCACTAACACTGTAGATTCTGCACAAGAAAACAAATGTACAACATAATTGGACAGGCTATCTAAAAGAAAACAAATGCACAACATAATTGGAGAAGCTAAACACTTAGTTACCACTCAATCTATTCAATTGATATCTTCAATGTATATCAGTGTCTTTATACATCTAGTTATAAATCAATTGATTCAATTAGTATCTTCAACCATTATAACAGTGTTTTCATAGCCAAATATCGGCCTATAGACCCAAACTTAACCGCATGTACGAAACTCTGATTCCACTACTAAGTAAACTATTGCATGTTTGCATGCACGCATTCACCTATTCACTGATGAGCGTCTTCTTTACTTAATTGCAGAATCAAAACGACCACTTAATTGCAGAATCAAAACGACCACGGGCCAAAGCCCAAAAGCAAAGCAATGGGCTAACGATCCAAATTGATTTATACACTTTATAGGCAAAACTGCATGTATGAAACTTAGAAAACTAGTACAGAGCGTAAGACCATCAAATAACATTAATGATTGGGCCTCCATACGCTCGCCCTTTAAGGATGAAGCTATCAGGTTTTTCCACTTCTTCCAACCACACAAAGCCTTCATGATCGACATCTCCTTTGTTTTTTCTCCCTGTCAAATCACATATTCATAGAAATACACTTCAATAAACCACCATAGACCAGTTTCTGTAGCAAATTAATTAGACACTTTGAAGGAAAATCAAAAGCCAGTAGAGCTTACCCTGACGCAAAAGTCGACTGGAGTAAGGATAAAGACGGTAGTATGCAGGATCCTCTTTATAAGGCGGAACTAATACATCCAGCACTGCACAAGACGTTACTGCTGTGAAAGAATGTATGTTGCCCCCTGTTGTTGGATATAATACGGAGGATTCACAATGTGGAGCCTTTAAAACAGCGTCCAACTTCAATTCTGCAAGTCTCACTGTAAAAGACAAATGCAGGATCATCAATAGGTAGAATAGTTCAGTGTTCTTACCTCGACGAAATTACATGATTGCTAATAACTACTTAAATCACAAACAGGCTTACATCCTGGCGGGCTTGAAGATTGCTGGTTGGAACTCATGGCTATGTCGGATATGGGATCAAACCAATCATAAGACTCGACGTGCATTGAGCCATACAAAAGCTTGCTCACCACAGTCATGCCTCGATGATCATGGAGTGGAATTACTGCTGATCTAGGTAGACAAAAGATTCCCATCTGATTGATCAGTAGAAATCCATCAGCTAAAGTATACCTTACCAAAAAACCAAAAAACCTTACCAAAAAAACCTAAAAATAATATATACCTAAAAATTTATACCTTACCAAAAAACCTAAAATAATATATATCATTGTCTACCAGAAAAAGCAGAAGAACAGTTCTGCCAAAAGAATGTATAGTCCATCCTATTGTAGATTCGGGTCAACCGTTGACTTAGTGGCTGCGCCTCCAATGACCCGAATCTACAATTTTGTTTTCACCGAAAAGTTGTCACGAATCTACAATTTTGTTACAGTCATATTCAAGCAAGGGCACAATTTAGTGGAATTATTTAGGTTTTGGTTATTCACCGAAAATTTGTCACAGTGATGAATGTGGATATATGTGACAGGCGGAGTCCATCGATCTCCCGATCCTGAACGTCTGCGCTCTCTTCGTCTTTTTGCCCTTATAGAACAGGAGTTAGTAGGTTGCTCTATTTCCAGTATTGCAGCGTCATCAAGGCCCAAGTCCGTGGGTTTTACTCTATCTGCAATACAATTTTCAATGAATACTTGTATTATTTTTAATGAATACTTCTACTATAAGTAAAGACAGAAAAAAGGAAAAGATCTGCAGGAATCAGGTTTCGAGTCATAAATACTTCTGGAAATAGTTTCGAAATATTCAAAGTTCAAAGAAACAAACTTTGAGATACAATGAATGAATGATGCCACCGAATTTGATCTGTATTAGATTCTGCCACAACATCTGGATTATGTCCTTTTAAATATGAGATTATTTTTGGGCAACATTGCAATATAATTCAATACTGTGTGAATCAAATCCCTGGAGAGAAAACCTCACAAAAAAACTCGAACTTAACTTGTTTAATAGATGCAGAAAATCTGCAAAATATAATTAAGGGCTAACACTGATACTTCTGGCTGTTAAAACATTTAGCTTTTCTCAATGCAATACTGTAAAAACATGTAGATATTCTAAACCGACATCCAAACAAGATATTCCAAAACCACTTCCAAACAAGCATCACAATAAATTGAAGGATTTTTCCGACTTATAAATTCATCTTCATCCTCAATCTATTATACCAAACAAGAATCGAAGACCACCTGACTTGGCTTCTATCAAGGGCAATAATTTGAGATAGTGCAGATCTATTATTGATACACCTGCACGCTCAATTTTGATATGACAAATATATAGAAAAGACAAAAGGGCGATTAAATGGAGGAGTTACCCAAAAGAGACTTTAATCTATGAATGGCCTCCGGTGGAGGTATAAGCACAGCTCCTGCGGGAGAGAAAATTTCCTTGGAAAGCTCGTAAACCATCTGCACTACATTACTACTGCTCATTTGCTCTACGTAAGGAGGATCTTCCAATGTTCTTAATCCTTTTAAGCAACAGAACCACCGGCTAGAGCTGTAACTTTCCTTACTATGGCTGCTTGGTTATTTTAACATTAATCCGTGCAGCGACAGCAAACCCAAAATTAACTTTATAATAGAATCTGGAATCATGCAGTGCAGTTGCAGTGCCACGGGGATTGGAAACGACCGCCTGAGATCTAGGATGGATCAAAATATTCACATATGATGGGCCGGAGAGAGAAGTATTTCCTGGTTTTGGGAGTAACAGAAAGGAAAACCAGGGGCTGTGTACGTGTATTTTCATTTCCAATGGGCTACTAGACGGCCGTGTTGAAAGAACGAATGGAATTTTCAGAACAATTTGTTATCAATTCAAATTGTGATTCCAAGTCAATTATTGAAAAGACGTGAGATTGTATCCTCCACCTCGGGAGTGGAATTATTGTCGTTACATGAATTATGGCCTGATAAGTACAGATACTTTGATGGTTTTATCGACCTCGTTACCATGAAGATAAAAGTTATTATGGAGAAATAAAAAAAGCTGGTTTTTTTTAATAGTTTCATAAAACGGATTACACTGAAAAGTTTTTTTTGTTTGTTAGTTTGTTTGATTTTATCTGATCTGAACCACACCAATTTTTATTATGGTTGGAATTTTTGTCCAAACAAAACAAAACAAGTTACGATGACTTTAACATCATAGAATACTTTCACAACATACTCCGACTATCCTATACTTCATGAATACAGTAAAAATTAAAATTATTATTTATTAATAAATATATATTATAGATTATTCTTCATGAGTGTTCATTTTACAAGGATCACCTGAACATGTGAACCATACGATTTGGAGACTGTAAAACACATCCGTGACTAAAATTTTAAATTCATTTGTATCGGCTACATCTTTATTAATTCACCTGCATCGGCTCTGGATAAGGACCTCTCTATTTTTTATTTTTTTTAATAATAACCGTATCTTTATTTTTATATTTAGTAATTGTTTATTTATTATACAGAAAGATGAATAAAAAGGAAATTATAATACAAATTTAGTATTGTCAAATGAAAATGAATTTATTTTATTATTTTTTTTAGGTTTTAATTTTTAATTTTTAATTTAATTTATTAAATTATACATCTTATTATTTGTATAGATGATAATGGTTATGGTGAATTGTTACCTTTCTTAAGATTAATAAATAAATTGATTGGTTATGTTAAATATTAATAGATAATTGACTCATTAAAATTTAATATAATATTTTTTTCTAAAAGAAATGGAAGGTACAATCTTTATGTTCAAAAGTGCATTACAAAAGAGCACTAGAAATCATGCTCACAACTTTTATAAGAGTAACCAAGGGCTTATAGAAAGCCATTTGTAAAGAGTCATTAGACACAAATCTACATCATCTAATACACAGAGAATCCTAAAAGAAATGCATATTTTATTTAGTACAATCCTTATGCTCAAAAGTGCATGACAAAAGTTATTATTTACTAATAAATGCATATTTTCGGTTGTTCTTCATGAGTTGTCATTTTGCAAGGGATCACCTGAACATGTGATTAACCATGCGATTTGGAGACTGGAAAACACGTCCGTGACTAAAATTTTAAATTCATTGGGATAAGGAACTTTATTATTATTATATTATTATTTTGCAAATAATAATGGTATCTTTATTTTTATATTTAATCATTGTTTATTTATTCATAAATAAAAGGAAATTTGAATACAAATTTAGTATGCTTGGATAAAA
>ML786914.1:16555-50286 GCA_009831015.1 Picea engelmannii | reverse complement strand
TTTTACCACGAGGAATTTGAATTATGTCCCATTTCCTGCATAGCCAATATCCAATTTTTTTCGAATACATACCACTAGCTTTGCTGAAGGACCATACAATTTCATCCTCTAAATTAGATAAGGAGACATGGGTCTTGATCAATTTAGAGGTATAAAGTGTCAATTGATTTACCACATTGCACCATTCCCCATATTAGAGGCTAAAAACCACCCCTAATTCCATATTGTGGAATGATCAACATCATCAAAAATATTGAGTATACATCGACCCAGCTCCTGAGATTAGACCTTCAAGAAGAAAAATATTGTCTCCACATCAAATAATAGAATCCATTCCAATTGTTACCAAAGAACATGTGCCAACCTTCCATGCCAAAAAGTTTCCTAAGATAGAGAAGGAAACATTGTTAGTACTCTTATGTCTTCTTCGTATCCAATCCAAAATAGTGTCCGGAGCAATATATTTATGGATCATAATATGTCTCCAATTAATATATCTCCTAATGAAAACCCATAATGATTTTGCTCGTAAATCCTTCCCAAAGAGCTAGATATATTTTAGACCCTAGCCCCTGAATTTCTTGGGCTTTGAAAGTCTCTTCCAATTACCCAAATGTGATCCCAGATATTATGCACTTCCCTTCCATAAATGGTTAAAATAGAGTTTTCTAATGCGGTCAAGGATTTATTTAGAGTGATAGCCAACAAGTTCTAGTACACCGATATAGACTCTATCACATATTTAATCAAGATCAATATTCCTTCGTGAGATAGCCAATGATTGCACCATAAATTAATTTTCCATTCAATTATTGTTAGGATCTATTTCCACTATGAGATATTGTAATTATTAGTTTTAAGTAAAAACCCAAGATATTTAAGCCCTTCACTCAAATTATAAGATGTGAAATTAAATATTCCATAGATACCTTGTCTAATACTTTCCTCTACATCCATAAAGTAGGTAGCAAATTTATTTCCATTTATAACCATACTTGTTGCATCGCAAAACATCTCCAAGATGTATTTTAAGTCCCTTACTTTAGACTCCACACAATAAAAAAAGCTTAGCACGTCATCCACAAAAATGAAATGAGTGAGGTGCTTCGACCTGCCTATCTTTACACCTTGAAAGTTATTGACTAGTTTTTCCTTTGTAATCACAACTCATTAGTGACTGGAAGAAATAGATATGGAGAAAGGGGGAAACCTTCTGACAACTTTTGTGTAGGTTAAAAGGAAGACAAACCCAAGGGAATTGATATGAACAACAAAAGGAACCATAGTCACACAACACATAATCCATTTTACCTATGAAGTTCAAATCCAATATCAAGAAGCAATAACCTCAGGTATATTCATGCGACATGGTCATAGGATTTTGAGGGGTGAATTTTAATGATTGATATATATCCATGAGACATGGTCATAGAATTTTGAGGGGTGAATTGAATAGAGAAGTGAGGAGAAACCATTGCACAGTCTTAAACAAAATAATAAATTGTATTATTCACTATTACACACATATACATACGTATATATATATATAGTTGGAGTGAGATCCAACTAACTCCAAAAATAGATGGAGATGTTGAGAGAATATCTCAACAATCTCCTACAAAACCTTAAACCAATCCCAAACTTAGTACATAGCATTAATATGAGCATTATCTCTAACACCCCCCTTTAATGCTTACATTAAAAAAACATACAATACTGAAATCATAATTACAAAAATTGTCATTTGTCTTTGTGTGACTGGTCTTCATATGCACTTACACCCATCTCTGAACTTCATAGACACACTCTTTCTCTCCCATCATCTTTGAGCTACCACTTCATCCAAGACCGGTACAACTGCTTCCGACCATCTTTGACGTTCTTGTAGAACTGACACTTCTTGATGTCCCGAAGGACAATCTTGATACTGAATCATCCTATGGATACACTTCCATCTGCGAATATTTCACTTTCAGCTATCCGCAGTTATCTAGGAGAATGATCTAAGTACTGAATGTCTTCAACAATCAGCTTCCCAAAATGACCTTACATAAAAGGAACCTGTAACTGATGCTCTTGGAGAACAGTGAGTCACATCAACTTGACCTTATTAAGAACAACCCATTACTAATTCTCCCGGAGCATGACAGGTCACATTAGCATACAATTTAATTGATCTCTTCTTTGGGGTTCTCCATCATTATATTTTTGCACACTATACATATAAAAATAACACACTACAATATAGAATAGAAAACCCACACAAATCCACATTTGAAGTAAAAAAAGAACATATCACAACACTCTTCCTCTATGATGTCTTGAATTTGATACACAAATGTTATTTTAGCGATCGCAGTAGAACACTCACAATGCAACTTTCTCAGGAATGATGACTACTAGGATTCTTTGGTGGATCCTTCTATAGCGCATGACCCTATTCTCCGCACTAGCAATATCCTTATTGTGTCTAATTCATGGTCGATTCCTTAACAAGAAGATCACATTCATCAATCCAGTGATTTGTGTGCAGCATTGGTTGAAAAATTGTGAGAATTAAACAAAAAAATGTATAGCCTTAACATTCACAGGAGCGAAATTCCTTTAAATTAATTATTTACTCGTGTAGTAGCAAGGCATATATCCTAAAACAATGATTTGACTCGAATATGGTGCAGTTTTTTCCTTTGAATCTCTTAACAGGCCTCCTCTTTACGACCCTTTTTCCTTCTCTCTCGGCATGAAAACTAACATATTGGTGGTTAGAAAAAATTTATTTGTGCACACAATATTCATGCGAAAATAAACACAGAACACTCTCCACTTTCCTGCACTACATACATACAAATTATCAGCTTGCAATCTATCTCATTTTCTAGCCCATCTCATGAAAGAGTCAAGGTTGTCTTAGCTCTGATACCAAAATAGAGAAATGAGGAGCAACCATTGCACAGTCTTAAAAAAAATAATAAATTGTATTATTCACTATTACACACAGATACATACGTATATATATAGTTGGAGTGAGATCCAACTAACTCCAAACATAGAATGAGAGGTTTAGAGAATATCTCAACAATCTCCTACAAAACCTCAAACCAATCCCAAACTTAGTATATAGTACTAATGTGAGCATTATGTAATGAACCTCAAATTCACAATAAAAAAAATTATTTTTTATGACATAAATCAATTTTCATTTAAGTTTAGAATTTAAGAGAAGGAATGATTCGTTTCTGTCCATAAGGATATTATTACACTAGTCTAATCTATTCAAACTGAAAATCTTCTGTGGGTAAATTCCTTCCATGACTCTATTACTTCCCTAAATTCTCAAACCACACCAGCATACTCAAATGTATATAGGCGATGTCTAAACTTAGGTCAAAGGAACCCTTGATGTTCAGAGAGATAAAGCTCAGAAGGGATAGCACCTTTGAAGTACTTAAAGGGAGATGGGGATTGAAGATCGTCTCGTAGAGTCAAGATTCGGTGGTAGAACGCCAAATCATTTTGGTCAGATATCCTTAGAAGAACATACGGTGAAATTACCTCGGGAAAAGGTATCGAAATCCTATGGACCCTTGGATCTCATAGATCTATGCGGAATTTAAGACTGATCACCCTTTAGTGTTCAGAATCTCAGGAGTAGCAACCGTTGGATGAGAAGCAAAAGAAGTCATTGATCTCGTGCTTTGAAATTCACCATTTCGGAGTTCGGGTTTTGGAGAAACAAGGAGGTTTGTAGATGCTACATCATGAACTCTCAGTTCACGAAAATCCCGAAAGAATTGGGACTGTTAATCTCTCGAGGGGGAAATTTCTGGTATTTCATCTTCGGGGAAAACAGAGGGGAAAAAATCTCAGACTTCGGGGATTAGAAGGAGGAAAGGTTGGAGTTTCATCGTAACCTTACAAATCCCAAAATCATGATGTGCTCCGAGGAGATATCCCAGGTCACAAGGCATGGTCGCATGGGCAGAGGCTACATGAAGAGCCAAACCCATTAAGCCCTTTTCGGCATTTCGGGACACAGGAATTTGAAAGGCTTAAAAACACTGCAACCAGAGTCGTGAAGTCTCGAATCGCGAAACCCCAAAATACTGGGCCCACAGTCATTTAGTGAATATTATGACGACAGGTTTCTCCATGGGTCTTTTTACTTCATCTATTGAAATGGTCTGTACACAGTACTAACTGCACTGATATCCATATACCTTTTGTATAAAAATAGGTATATATTTAAATCTATAAGTACTATGTGTACAGGCCTCTTCCAAATTCAATTATTCAAAGATAGGTCTGCTAGAACTTCAATTACAGAAGTAAACTGGTGTCTATTAATAGTTTGGTATATTTCAAGATCATCTTTACATAGACAATCCTACCTTGAAATATGATTTCAAAGTTAAAATCTTCTCCTGTAGGTAGATTTGTTCTTTAAGTTCATATGTAGATAGTTTTGGTCTAGTGTTTGGATTCAGGAGAAACCATTCCCCGGATTTAGTCTTTGATTATAACTCCTCACAACACACAGATGTCATTATTTCATCTTAGCACAATTAGAGGTATAAAATTAGATGCACGAATCATTCAAGCAAAGACTGAGCATATTTTTAAAAGAGGGTTAAACCCAAAGTAGACATTTCGGCATTCGGGACTCACTGTTATAGCATCACGGAGTTACTTTGTTTTACTAAACCCCAAAATCCAACACCCGAAATGTACGGCCCACAGTCCCTTCGCATTTCGCAATTTGGCATTTCACGTATCATCTTGTTTGAACGACAGGTGTTCGTAAACCTCGACGTCCTGGACCCCGAAATCCCAAAATGCGGGGCCCACAGTCCCTTCACATTTCTCAATTTGGCTTTTTGTGTTTCAATTTAGTGAATGATAGGTGTTTGTAACCCCAACATCCCAAACCTTGAAACCCGGATCATTAATATGACTTGGTGCATGAAACCTTTTTTTTTTAGTTCGGCATTTCTAATCGCCGAAAACCCAATTGACCTCTATTTTTCACAGCATTCTGTTGCCCAATTTAAAAGGGGTATTCAGATTTCGTTATATCCTAAAATCTCAAATACCAGGGTTATTGCCTTGAAGATGGGCCCTTTTTTGAATGCTAGAAAAAAATTGGATCGACATAGTCTAGATCTATAATACTAAATCAGTTTATCCCATTTCGACATTCCCTATAATCATTACCCAAATGGTTCAATTCTTCCATAGCTATTATTTAGATTGGAGATAAAGGTCTGAGTAAAGTTATGATTCTATCTTTTGCTTCCAGAATAATATTCGCATATAAATACATGAGTCTATAAGTATAAACCTACTCAATCTAGATCTGTCTGATATTATGATTACAATTTAATAACCCTTGCTTATAGACGAATTTATACTATCAATTCACTTGCACATGAATAACTCTGTATTGGGTTTTTAGTTTAGGAGGGGTGATCCACGAATTTAATTGTTTGATTATAAGATTTCATATAATGAATATATATCGTCTATGGAGGCCATCTCAACTTAGTACAGTTAGATACATTATAGCAATTAGAAATAATCATTCACACAATTACATTACAACAAATAGAGATAATCATTCACACAGTTACATTACAACAAATAGATATGGTCATTCACACAGAGAAGGAAAAGTCTACATATCTGGAACAATTTGACGAAAATACAAAGGGAACAACCACATTCCTCCCAACTTTAGAATGGGGCAGCCAAAACCACTTGGCTGATTCACCCCCTAGCCTGACCATGAATCCATGAGGGTGAACTTGGAAAATCCTCCTCAGCACTGTCCTCCAATTCCAACAATCATCCTCTTGCCTCACACTTATTTAGCAGTGGTCATAACAGCAAGGAAAATCCATCTCAACGGGATCCTCTTACCTCACACTCAATCCGTAGGGTTCATAATAGCAAGGAGAGTTCAAAATCTTTCCCAGCATACTTAGCAATGTCCTGCCTCCTCACATATGCTATATATCAATTTTTCCCAGGTCTTTTTCCCTCCCTTGGGGGGGTTTTTGCAGCTTTCTAAACCCCTGATTTTCAGGGCTGCCAATGGCCAAATGTCTGATTTTCCACTTGTAATAATCGACCCAGAGGTAGTTCCAACTTGTTCCCCACTCATGGAGTCATTGTCAGATGATTTTAACATGGTTGTTCCATTTGTCCTCCTACAATAAATATAAATCTTTTGTTTTTATACAAGTGTCATATTCAAATAGTTAGTTGAGTCCCAATCAGAACTCTGCCCAATAGTCATAATAATTAATTACAAATATCAAATTTGAAATTCAAAATTTCCATAAATGGCAAAAATTTTCCAAATTTGAATTTACTAAAAACAAAATTAAATTTCCAACAAATTTAACTTTCAAAAAATATTTTATTTTTGGGGATATCACATCCTTTCCCACTTCAGTAAAACAATGTCCTCAGTGTTCATTCCTTTCCTGGAACAGGATTGGATGAGATTTCCGCAAATCTCCCTCCAACTCCCAAGTGGCCTCCTCAGGACTAAAGTGCTTCCATTGCACCTTTACCTGAGTGACTCTGTTCCGAAGTGCTATTTCTCTCTAGTCCAGAATGTGCAGGGGTTCCACCTGGAACTCGCCTTTAGGTTCCACCTGCACCAAGTTCCAATCAATCCAATGAGTAGGGTCATGAATATACTTTTTCAACAAAGAAACATGAAATACATTATGAATTCTTAGATTAGCTAGGAGTGCAAGTTGATATGCTACGGGTCCAATTCAAGCTAGTATCTCGAAGGGCCCACAAAACCTAGGTGCCAACTTGGCACAGTTACCTAGCTTCAATGATCTTTTTTGGGCTTTGACCTTCAAATAAACATGGTCTCCTACATGAAATTCCAAGTGTCTTCTTTTCTGATCTACATAGCTCTTTTGTCTGTCCTGTGCTTCTTTCAAGTTCTATTGTACCTTCCTTACCATTTTATCCATTTCTTGGAGCATCTCTAGTCCAACCATGAGTCGGTCAGCCGGGTTGTCCCAACTAATTGGAGTTGTACACTTTCTGCCATACAGTATTTCGAAAGGGCTCAACTTAGTCGAATATTGGTATGCATTGTTATATGAAAATTCTACCAGGTGTAGGTAGTCTTCCCACTTGTTCGGATTTGTTCTTACATACATACGGAGCATATCCTCTATGATTTGGTTTGTCCTTTCAGTCTGTCCATCCGTTTGGGGATGATAACTCATACTGAAATTCAAATTAGTATTTGGCCCTGCAAACAATTCCTTCCAAAAAGAGGATGTGAATTTTACATCTCTATCTGAAATCACCATTTTAGGAATACCATGCAGTCTAAAAATTTATTTCATGAATATGTCAGCAATGTTTATAGCTTTAAAAGTAGACTTTACAAGAATAAATTGTGCAGACTTACTGAGTTTATCGATTACAACCATGATAGAATCATTCTGTTTCTGAGTTTTAGGAAAACTTGTTATAAAGTCCAGTGATATGGTATCCCATTTCCATTCTGGTACTGGTAATGGTTGTAATAGGCCGGCTAGATGCTGGTGTTTGGACTTAACTTGATGACAACCTTGGCACCTAGCCAAGTACTCTGTTGTTTCACCCTTCATATTAGGCCAGTAAAATAGCTTTTTGAGTGTTGTTATTGTTTTCTGGTAACCTGGGTGGCCAGAATACGGTTTCTTATGCACTTCGTCTATTTTAACTCTACTGAATCTAGTATGTACAGTCTATTTTTAAATCTTAATAGTTCCTTCTTGTCGATATTTATATCTTCTTTACCTGATTTTGCGATACTATTTTGAAATTCTACCATCATCTTAGTGTAATTTCCATCGTTAATACCTGTCGTGCTTATTCTTTGTTCCAGATCACTTTTTTCCCTACTGATATTTATCTCAAATAACCCATGGAATCTTCTGCTTAAAGTGTCTGCTACTTTATTTTCCTTACCCTTGATATGTCTGACCTCAAAGTCAAATTCGCTCAAGAAGTCTATCCACCTTGCATGTCTTGAATTAAGGTCTAGTTGGTTAAAAAAATATTTCACCTTGCTATTATCCATCAATAGTAGGAATTTTCTACCCATTAGATAGTGTCACTACACTTTTAAGGCATGTGTTACTACTACCAATTCTAAGTCATGAGTGACATAATTTTGGCTCATGTTCTTTTAATTTCCGAGACTCGTAACAAATCACGTGCCCTTCCTGAGTTAGGACACCACCAAGTCCCTCTTTACTTGAATCAACACATATGGTGAAGTCTTTATCTGGGTCTACTACCTTCAAAATGGGTGCCGATGTCAATAATTCTATCATCTTGTTAAAACTGTCTTGACAATTTTGTGACTAGTTAAATTTGGTCCCCTTTTTTTGTAATGACGTGATAGGGTAGGCTATCTTGGAAAACCCTTCTATAAACTTGTGATAATATCCAATGATTCCCATGAATGACCATATATCTGCCACATCCTTAGGTACTTGCCATTCCATAATGGATTTTATCTTTTCCGGGTCTACGACAATACCTTCCGAGGAAATGACAGGACCTAAATATTGTATTTCTTTTTGATAAAATTCACATTTGTAGAATTTTGCGTATAGTTTGTGTTTCTTTAATGTTTGCAGAACTATTCTTAAGTGTTCATCATGTTCCTCCTCCGTTTTAGAATAGACCAGATTATCGTCGATAAATAATACTATGAACTTGTCTAAGTATTGACTGAAAATGTTGTTCATCAAGAACATAAATGTGGTTGGTGCGTTAGTGAGTCCGAAAGGTATGCCTACAAACTCGTAGTGTCCGTATCTTGTTTGAAAATCTGTTTTGTTTATGTCCTGGTCCTTTATCCTAAATTGATGATAACCGGATCGTAAATCCAGTTTTGAAAAGATCTTGGCCCAAACAACTTGATCGAACAGGTCATTTATCCTTGGTAAGGGGTATTTGTTCTTAATAGTCATTTTGTTCAGTTGTCTATAATCGATACATAGTCTTAGAGTACTGTCTTTCTTTTTCACAAAGAGGACTGGTGCTCCCCATGGCGAGACACTTAGTCTGATGTACACTTTGTCCAACAATTCCTGTAATTGTATTTTTAATTCTGTTAGTTCTGGTAGACTCATTCGGTAGGGTTCTTTTGAGATAGGGGCTGATCCGGGTAGTAAGTCTATGGAGAAATCTATTTCCCTCCTAGGAGGCAAATTTGGTATCTCATCCACAAACATGTCTCTGAATTCACGTAGGACAACAAAGTCTTCTAAGTTGGGCTTATATTATTTTTCTAATAGATTCGTTACTTGGATGGTGTAAACTTGACATCCCTTTCTAATACATTTCTTGAGTTGCATTGCTAAAACTTATCTGACTGATACAGGTTTTGGTATGCCTTGGGTTGTTTTAACAGTGCAAAAATTATCTTTATAGCTAAGTATCTTTGTATAACAGTCTAGTATTGCTTTGTGTTGTTCCAACAAATCCATCCCGATAATCATATCATAAGATCCTAGTGGTAGGATGTTCAGATTGGTCCTTATCTTTTGACCATCTAAGATGAACTCAAGATGAGAAATAAAGTCAACTACTTTTCTTTTAGTACCTATTACTAGTTGTACAAGCCATGAATTTGCGTACCTTAGTTTCTTAAGTTTATTCGACTCTGCTACATCAGGAGTAATATAACTTAACATAGCTCCAGGGTCAATTAAAACATAAATTTGAGTGTCATTGATTTTACCTTCGATTTCTACCACTGAGGACTACTGGTCAGCTTGTCTACCATGTATGGCTGCATTTATCTGATGAAAAATTTCTCCCACATCTCCCACTGTCGAGGCTTCCTGCAGATTGTGAACAAAAGTCCTGTTGACTGTAATTAAACGTGGACAATTCCTCCTTAGATGAGGTTCTCCACACTCCCAACACTTTAGTGGCTCACGGGGGTTGTCCCAAAACTTCTTCATTCCCAGGTTTACCGGTTTACCGCTACCTTGCGTATTCGGATGATTAGAGTGAAAATCCTTCCTTGGGTAAATTTTTTTTGTATTCTGATAAGGAGCCGGCTGGTATCCCTTATTCCACTGGTTCATTCAATCTTGTTTCTTATCCTTTCAGGTCATGGGAAACTCTACCCACTGTTTATACTGGTCATAGCACATTCGTGCTTTCTTGAATACCTTACTCAAGGATTTGGGGTTGTCAAACTCAATTCTATCCTGGTAGGCCTATGGTAAACAACTTAAGAATCGCTGAATTTTTACCTTATCCTCCCGGATTAACGGTACAAACCTTAGTAGTTCCAGAAATTTATTTATAAGGTCCTCTATCGTCATCTGTCCGAGTCGTAACTCGTAAAATTATTTCATCTTCCTTTCATAATAGCTTTCAGAAAGATATTTTTTCTTAAAATACTTCTTAAAGTCAGACCATTCCAGCTGTTTCTCCTTTAGGCCCTTGGCCAATTTCAAGTCCTGCCACCAAATGTTGGCTTTCCCCTTCAGATCGTAGATGGCCATTTTGACCTTCATGTTTTTGGAATAGTTATAGATCTCGAAGTATTTTTTGATGTCCAACAACCATGCCTTAGATTCTTCTCCTGTCCTGGATTCTCCATCAAAGATAGTTGGTTTAATCTTTTTTAATTCCCCTTCAAGGTGGTCTGTTTGTTTTCTTTTTCTGTCTGGTATGGTTTTGTCTTCAGCGGAAGGTGTCCCTTCAGATGAACTGTCTTCCTTTTCTGTTTCCACACTAGAATTCTTGGAGGCCCTTTTGTGGACCTCCTCATCATGTTTATCATCTTTTGGAATTTTCTTGGTTACTATACTACGCAGCAGGACTTCATTTATCTCTTGTTGTTCCTGTTGTGTTTTCTTCAATTTTTCATTGCCGGCCTTGAAAACCTGCAGTTCAACAATAAGGTTCCTCATTGTTTCCAACACCTCGGTGGGTGAGCTTCCATCACTGTTCTGTCTTGGATCTCTAGGAGGTCCTTGTTGCAGATTCCCTTCCATCCTGATTTATGCACCTTCTTGGGCTGCCATAATCAACAAAAAACAAAAAGGCTTTATGTTTGTAACCACAAGATTTATTAGTTTTTTCATAAATCGAAATATATACTAAGCAATTAATGTGGCCCTATTCAGGCCCAGTGTTGTAACTTTTGCTCTGATACCATATTTAATGAACCTCAAATTCTCAGTAAAAAAAGAATTATTTTCTATGACATAAATCAATTTTCATTTAAGTTTAGAATTTAAGAGAAGGAACGATTCATTTCTGTCCATAAGGATATTATTACACCAGTCTAATCTATTCAAACCAAAAATATTCTATGGGTAAATTCCTTCCATGACACTATTACTTCCCTAAATTCTCAAACCACACCAGCATACTCAAATGTATATAGGTGATGTCTAAACTTAGGTTGAAGGAACCCTTGATGTTCAGATACATAAAGCTCAGAAGGGATAGCACCTTTGAAGTACTTAAAGGGAGGTGGGCATCAAAGATCGTTTCAGAGAGTCAAGATTCGGTGGTAGAATGCCAAATCATTTTGGATAGATATCCTTAGAAGAATAGATGGTGAAATTTCCTCAGGGAAAGGTACCGAAATCCCGTGGACCATTGGATCTCATAGATATGTGCAGAAGTTAAGACTGATAACCCTTTAGTGTTCAGAAGATCAAGAGGAGTAGTGATCGTTGGATGAGAAGCAACAAGAGCCATTGATCTCATGCTTTGAAATTCATCGTTTCGGAGTTCGGGTTTTGGAGTAGCAAGGAGGTTTGTAGATGCTACATCGTGAACTCTCGGTTCGTGGAAATCTCGAAAGAATCGAGACTGTTAATCTCTCGAGGGGAAAATTTATGTTATTTCGTCTTCAGGGAAAAAGGAGGGGAAAAAATCTTGTACTTCGGGGACTAGAAGGAGAAAAGGTTGTAGTTTCATCGCAACCTTACAAACCCCGAAATCACGATGCGCTCTTAGGAGATAGCCCAGATCACAAGGCATGGTCGCATGGGCGGAGGCTACATGAAGAGCCAAACCCGTTAAGCTGTTTTTGGCAGTTTGGGACCTGAGAATTAGAAAGGCTTAAAAATGTTGCAACCGGAGTAGCGAAGTCCTGAATCACGAAACCTCGAAATACTGGGCCCAGAGTCATTTATTGAATATTATGACAACAAGTTTCTATGTGGGTCTTTCTACTTCATCTATTGAAATGGTCTCTATGTAGTACTAACTGCATTGGTATCCGTATACCTTCTGTATAAAAATAGGTATATATTTAAATCTATAAGTACTATGTGTACATGCCTCTTCCAAATTCAATTATTCAAAGATAGGTCTGCTAGAACTTCAATTACAGAAGTAACCTAGTGCCTATAAATAGTTCGGTATATTTCAAGCTCATATTTACATAGGCAATCCTACCTTGAAATATGATTTCAGAGTTAAAATATGCTCATGTAGGTGGATTTGTTCTTTATGTTCATATATAGATATTTTTGGTCTAGCGTTTGGATTCAGGAGGAACCATTCCCCGGATTTAGTCTTCGATTATAACTCCTCAAAATGCACACATGTCATTATTTCATCTTAGCATAATTAGAGGTTAAAATCAGATGCATGAATCATTCAAGCAAAGACCAAGCATATTTTAAAAAGAGGGTTAAACACAAAGTGGACATTTCGGCATTCGGGACTCACTATTATAGAATCACAGAGTTCCTCTGTTTTACTAAACCTCGAAATCCGACACCTGAAATGTAGGGCCCACATTCCCTTCGCATAACACAATTTGGCATTTCACGTATCATCTTGTTTGAACGACAGGTGTTCGTACACCCCGACGTCCAGAACCCCGAAATCCTGAAATGTGGGGCCCATAGTCCCTTCACATTTCACAATTCGGCTTTTCGTGTTTCAATTTAGTGAATGACAGGTGTTTGTAACCCTAACATCCCGAACCCCAAAAACTTGATCATTAATATGACTTGGTGCATGAAACCTTTTTTTTTTGAGTTCGGCATTCGTAATCACCAAAAACCCAATTGACCTCTATTTTTCACAACATTCAATTGCCCAATTTAAAAGGGGCATTCATATTTCGTTATATCTTAAAATCTCAAATACCAGGGTTATTGCCTTGAGGACGAGCCCTGTTTTCAACGCTAGAAAAAAATTGGATCGACATACTCTAGATCTATAATACTAAATCAGTTTATCCCATTTCATCATTCCCTATAATCGTTACCCAAATGGTTCAATCCTGCCATAGCAATTATTTAGATTGGAGATAAAGGTCTGAATAAAGTTCCGATTCTATCTTTTGCTTCCAGAATAATATATGCATATAAATACATGAGTCTATAAGTATAAACCTACTCAATCCAGATCTGTCTGATATTATGATTACAATTTAATAACCCTTGCCTATAGACAAATTTATACTATCAATTCACTTGCACATAAATACCTTTGTCTTGGGTTTTTAATTCAGGAGGGGTGATCCCCGAATTTAATTGTTTGATTATAAGACTTCATATAATGAACATATATCATCTATCGAGCCCATCTCAACTTAGTACAGTTAGATACATTACAACAATTAGAAATAATCATTCACACAGTTACATTACAACAAATAGAGATAATCATTCACACAGTTACATTACAACAAATAGATATGATGATTCAAATAGAGAAGGAAAAGTCTACATATCTAGAATAGTTTTGCAGAAAGACAAAGGGAACAACCATGTTCCTCCTAGCCATAGAACAGGTCAGCCAAAACCACTTGCCCGATTCACCCCCAAGCCTAACCATTAATCCATGAGGACGAACTTGGAAACTCCTACTCAACACCGTCCTCCAATTCCAATAGTCATCCTCTTGCCTCACACTTATTTAGTAGTGCTCATAACAACAAGAAAAATCCATCTCAATGGGCTCCTCTTGCCTCACACTCAATCAGTAGGGTTCATAACAACAAGGAGAGTTCAAAATATTTCCCAACATACTTGGCAGCGTCCTGCCTCCTCGCATATTCTATATATCAATTTTTCCCAGGTCTTTTTCCCTCCCTTGGGGGGATTTCCGCAACTTTCTAAACCCCTGATTTTTAGGGCTGCTAATGGCCAAATCTTTCGTTTTCCACTTGTAATATTAATCCCAGAGGTAGTTCCAACTTGTTCCCCACTCATGGAGTCATGGTCAGCTAATTTTAACATGGTTGTTCCATTTGTCCTCCTGCAATTAATATAAATCTTTTGTTTTATACAAGTGTCATAGTCAAATAGTTAGTTGAGTCCCAATCAGAACTCTGCCCAACAGTCATAATAATTAATTACAAATATCAAATTCAAAATTCAAAATTTCCATAAGTGGAAAAAAATTTCCAAATTCGAATTTACTAAAAACAGAATTAAATTTCCAGCAAATTTAACTTTCAAAAAATATTTTATTTTTGGGGATGTCACACATTATCTCTAACATAATTTTAATGAATAAGACTATAAAGTTTTGTGTTTTTATTGTATGAATGCCTTCCTACGCCAAGACAATTGTTTCATGTATAAGCCTACCCTTCAAGAACCCAAATTGTTTAGAAGAAATAACATTTGATAAAATAGGTTTGAGCCTGAGTGCAATTACCTTTGTGATAATTTTGTAAAGGAAATAGCCCAAGGAATTCGGTCGAAAGTCATCAAAAGTAGTGGGGAAGTCCATTTTGGGAATAACCACTATAAATATTGTATTTATATTGTTGGTAAAATTTATAATCTGACAGATCTCTTCCATAAAATGGAGAAGGTAATCCCTAATAAGATCAAATAAATATTCGAAGAATTTGGCACACCAACCATTTGATCCAATGATGTTGTTTCTTTTAAAGGAGGATATTGTATCCAATAATTCCAATTTAGTTATCTCACTATACAAAGCATGATAATCCTCTTCTTCTACCAATATTGAAAAATAAGAAATGATTTGGAGCACTTCCCCCATTTTCTCTAGCTCGGGTTCCTTAAAGAATGTCTCAAAATGATTCAACCCCAGAGAGGTCAGATCTGCAAATCCTCTTATCATAGTTACATATTCATCTGCAAATCCTCTTATCATAGTTGCATATTCATCATTAACCTACCAGATGGTGTTGTATCTTTCCCAATGATTGGAATAATTTTGAAAAAAATTGGTGTTTTGATCCCCGACAATGATCCAAAGGGATTTTCTCTTTAATCTCTAGGTTTTCTCAGAATCATTCATAATTTTGGATCATAAATATTATAAATAGAGATAGTATCATTGTTAGAGGATAAAATCCCCAAGTTCATGGATTATATCTTCTAAAGCTCAATTTCCATATCCTTAAGTTCTCGATCTTCCAATTTCCTCCTAGTCCTAGCCCAAGAAGAGACCTTCTCTTTAACCAGGTGGAGGGTAGAAACAAATTGTATAGTGGTTGGAGCCCTAGCATCCTCTTGATAGTGTTTCCAGTTATCATGAACTAAATTACATGCTGATTCTTCTTTGGACCACAAAGGGTTATACTTAAAGGGTTTTCCTGGTTTACCCATTACCTTGTCAAACTCTATAAAAATCAGAAAGTGATTAGAGCATCAAATATTTCAAACTCATGATTGGTATATTCCAAAATTCGAGAGTGATGGGTGGAGTGTCGACTTGAAATGTCATACATTTCAAAACTTTTGACATAATTTCATCCAGAAAGCTCAACAACAATAATCCAAAGTGTTGAAGAATGCCATAATGCACTAGGAATGTATCCAACTACTTTGAAACCCCTTCTACCCGTCCCTGGTTGTTACACCAAGTCAGGCTCAACTAAATGGCCTCTACATCTACCCAATCAACCACGTTTATCTTATTATTGAAATAATCCACAAACCTTTCCTTCCGAGCTAAAGGGCCCCAAATTTCCTCTCTTCTAAGTGTTATGTTGACTTCCCCGCCACATATAAGATTCTCATATTTTAGACATTTAAGAGAAAAAATCCTATCCCAAAAGGCTTCCTTCCCCTCATATGGCCCATACAGATTGAGTAAGACAATCAAACAATATAATTCATTGTTGTAAATTTTAGTACAAAGAACTGAAAATATAGAAAAACAATTTGTAAGGGAGCAACTCGATGAAATTATCGTAACAATCCCCTTGATATTGCATTTGACTCTAGACCAAAGAATACACATCCTCGAGACAAATTCATCAATTCATATCAGTAGAACCCATGGTTTCTTTAATGAAAATGTATTCGATCCAGATTCTTTTAGTCTATGCCCCCATTCCCTTTATGTTTACAAACATAATCTTCATGAGGGACTCAAAACTAGATTTGTGCCTACTCTAAGAACCCTCAAGATTTTTTTTTTTTCCTTGTGATATTTCATGATGGAAACATTCTTGTGCATGTTTGATAACTGACCTTATGCCCCACTTTGGATGGGCGAGGAAGATTGGGTTCATAGAAACCCAAACCCACGAGAGATCTTGTATATGTGAAGAGTTTCATGACCTTAGTAGTAAATATAGTTCTCTGCCTAAAGAGACAGTGATGGAGATATGAGAGAGTGATCTATGAGAACTCGAGGCTTGAGAGGAAAGGGATTGTGAATCCTTATTGAACCCAATTATTAGTGGATCAATGTCCCTTTTCATATAAGTAAATCCTATCAAAACTTCCCCCAATGGGGTATAGGGCCTCACATCTCACCTCTAACACGCTCACTATCTACATAATGTTCTAGAACCGACATTGAAGGTTTAGGGGAAGGAAAGACTTACCCAATCCTTGCAATGAATAACTKCATTTTGACCAGAGTTCTTCAAGCTTTCTCCATTATGAAGGTGAAAGATCCAAGTCATTGCCAAAAAACACCAACATCTAAGGAAACTTTTATATCTCCAACCATAACATCACAATCTTCTAAGATGTGTCCAACCTTCTAGCACCGAGAACACCTAAAAGGAACAATTAAATAATCAAGCTCCATGGTATAGGATAACTCRCCCACCACCACCTCCATAGATTCAAAAATCCCTTGGTGAGGATCCAAATTTGACAAAAAATATAAGGGTAAATTGTTAGCCTCTTACTCTTATACAATCCTAGTATATCTTTTGTATATTTCACATMTTAGGATATAGTTTTTATCCTAAGTGTCTTTCTAGATTCCTACTTTTCCTCCTCCTACCTTATCTCCCGATAAGGTGTGGATGTGAGCATTATTGTATTATATATTTGTATCATTAAAATGAATACAATATGAGAAAACAAAGAGATCATTGGTGTTCTATTTCTTCAATTGGTATCAGAACTTCTATAGTTCTTAAGGCTGGGTAGCACCATGCTACCATGGAAGATGAGGTTATGAAGTTCTGAGGCCCTGGTAGCACCATGCTACCTTGGAAGATAAGGTTATGCTATTGGTATATGAGGACAGCTTGTTGCTGATTTGGATCTGGATTGACATCGCAAATTTGAAGCCATGGATCTTAAGGCCACGAATAAAAAGGTATGCAATATTTCTTAGAAAATGCGACTATTCTTTTCTGTTAAAAAAAATGCGACTACTCTTGTTTTGCAATTGCAATTGCAACTCGGGAATTGTATAAATTTAGCATTGAAATCGAAATTGCAGAAGTTTGTGTGCCAAGTAATGCACAAAAACTACATTAAAAAGGAGTGCAGTACTACGAGATCTATATCAGCGAGAGCATGCAGCGAACCAACGTGGATCGAACCCTGGTCGACAGCTCAAAATTCGATTCATTCCAAAATCGCACCAAAGTGGAAATATGATTTTCTTCCCAGACACTTCTCTGAACACGCAAGCAAGGGTTACCGAACAACAAGGGTTTCCTTTGATCGACGGCTTAGCTTGATGATGCACTACAATATATATTTATTGCGTACATTGCAATACGAAGGGTTCGTGCAATGATTTCGACAATGAAGAGGGATTTTCCTGGCATGAGATCTGATTGCAGCGGTGGATTGACAAATGCCAGCCTACTTCTTTGCTATTCGGTATGATAAAGACAACAATTACAGAAACCCAATGCCAACCTACTTCTTTGATATTCGGTATGATAAGGACAACAATTTCATAAACCCTTGGCGCTTTCTCCTCCACCGCACACTCAGACTGTAAGAGAAATCGTGGATAAACGACAAATAAGTCGCAAAATATCAGCATCATCAAGACGAGATCGGGCATGAATAACAGCAATGTTCCTGTGCCTCTCCGCGAATCGATGGGTTTGATGATCTGTTGAGAAGGTTATCGTGTTGTTGCCACGCTGAGCCTGGACGGTCCCAATACGGTTGAACCCAAGGCACAATACATCAGGTTTTGGTCACTAGTTACACTCATTCCGGACTGCCTCAACAATTTACAAATTATCAACGCAAAGTCGAGCAAGAAGAGCAAATATCCTATCTACGCCCATGCCCAGCAATCCAAGTACATGCGTCCATTGCATCCATTGCAAAGAGCATGCATCCATTTTTTGAGCAATCTGAAGAAATCTGAAGCTGAACGCACCGATCAGAGAGTTCTAAAGAAAAACCGTGCAGGATTTAGGATGTTCGGTGATGGTTTGTGTAACATCCCACTGTTGTGCCTATTGAGAAAACTTATTCTAGCAAGTGATCCAAATTATTAAACGACCGGCTGTTGGATTATGATTGTGAGATATTATGGATTTGATGATATGCTATTTGGTTGTATTACATATACATGTGCTATTGACTGGGTTCTCCTGAGTCTGCAGGACTTTGGACATGAGGATGTAGAGGCATCGATGAAACCCCTTGGACTCTAGATCAAGTCACGGAGTGAAATATTATTGATGTGACATATGTACATATGATTAGATGTTAGGATGATTGATTATTATAGCTGACATGATTCATTGATGGATGCACGCTGACGATAGTTTGTCGACGAGACTCACATGTGGAGTAGAGGGGTCATGCACGACAACCAGAGACTTTGAGGGAGAGGTGTGGTAGCAGCCCTACCACAACCTACTAGCACTCTCGTCGTGGCTTGAACTGTAGGTTAATGATTACCTAGTTCGAGAAGACCCACAATGCCATGAGGGAAGACTGTGATAGTCGCTCACAATGATTCTAAGGGTCGCGCAATAAGGCAGGGGCCTTATTCCTTAGAGGACCTTAGTCTCCCACAAGAACACCTGGTGGAGTATTGACTCCTGGGTTTTTTTATGTCTACCAAGTCAGTCAAGGGGCGAGTGGCACCCTTGGAGCACATAGTGCGTCGTGAAGGGCACGTCATGCAAGAAAAAGAGAAAAATAAGAGTGGCACCCTTGGAGCGCCTAGTGCGTCCTGAAGGGCACGTCGTGATTTTAACTAGTAAGTGAATAAACATAGACGTCCTTAAAATGAATGATGTGATAAGTAATATTTAAAAACAATTTTCCCTAATAAAAATTAAAATCTAGGTCTAGGTAGAATATGTGGTCAAAAAAATTATAATAACAAATAAACATGTAACAAGAAGGAGGGTAAGAAATTCAAATTATTTATTTAAAAACAAAATTTTAATGGAGGATTAAAATTTGAAAAGGGAAATGGTTATTTTATCTATTTTTGCTAATTTAATTTTAGATAAAAAAAAAATGGGGTAATTGGTTGTTTTATCTACACTTGCTAATTTGATTTTTAGTTAAAAAGGAAAAAGCGGGAAACTTAAAAGAAATAGGAAACTTAAAGAAAAATGGGAAACCTAAAGAAAAGGGGAAACATAAAGAAAAAATTGAAAGTCTAACTTAGTAAGGAGTCTTTCTTTTGGAACTTTCTAATTATGAACTCAACCAGGAATTAAGCAAGGCGTAAGTCATTTAATAAGTGTAAGGGAATATTCGAACACCTAGGAGCGTTTTTAGGAATTCTTTTAGGTGGGTGAGGGAAACATGAATAATTAATTAATTATAAAAATTAATTTTCTAGTGCAACTAGGGGATCGGGCGACATGTGTACGGGGGAGATTTTTGCTAATTAAAATTAATGAAAGTTTTTACTTGCAATGAAATTTAAATTACACATGTTATTTCTTTGTATGGGTTTATTGATTATTAGGAAGAGATTGTGTTTTTATATTCCATCCCTATCCCTTATCACTCCATGCCTCAACACTCGACCAGGATTCGAATCAACGGTTGTTACTTCGGTGTTTAAATACCTATAGATTAAAATTCCCTTCTTTTCTATGAATGGATGATGAGTAAAGGATAATTTTTTCCTAGCTTTCTATCCCTTACTTATCTCTGCGTTGATTGATTCATGGTTGAATGATTTGTCTTTGTGCCTCCTTGTGAATGAGTATCTATGCACTTGAATGATAAACCTCTGTGGTTTCTTGTAATTGATTACTTCTGTGTGTTCTTGTGATTGATTATCTCGAAGTGTTTTTGTCGTTTTTATCTCTGCGTTGACTCATTAAATGTTGAAGGTCTAATCTTGCGCTTTCTTTGTGAATGATTACCACTGTGATTTTAGACAATGATTCCTTTTAAATGTTAATGAAGGATTTTAATTGTTGGTTTGTATTTTCATATCAGTTTAAAAGGTTGGTTAAGCATCTACTTGTTGATATCCTTAGTCTTTCTACGTTGGTAATAATATGCCTGCATTTTTTTTTGTTTTGATGGATCCCAACAGAGAATGATAACAATATGTATGTGTTATAATGAATGCCTGCATTTTTATGTTATGTCAACATTGTTACATAATTCCCAACATTCTCAGGCTAAATTCCAATGTTTTTGGATTTTCCTAGTGTTTGTTTGGTTGGTAATCTCCAACTGGGATATGATAGTCCTGTTCCTCTTACAACAAATCTACATATGTCTAACTCAATTTTTTATGCTTTGTCTTTATGATTTAACCACAACGATCTTGTTGGGCCTCGGTCCCTTTTCTTAACATTTCAATTCACTTTTAAATTGTATTTTACTCACAATTTTGATTGCAAAATGCCCAGTTCTTACTCATGATTTTAATTGCATAACGCCCTGCACTTACCCGCGATTTTAATGGTATAAGTTCTCAGTACTTACTCATGATTTTAATGGCATAATTGTTCATCACTCACTCACGATTTTCATGGAATAATTTCCCAGTTCTTACTCACGAATTTATTTGCATAATTGCCCAATCCTTACTCACGATTTTATTTGCATAACGTCTAGTACTTAGTCATGATTTTAATGGAATAATTTCCCAGTACTTACTCACGAATTTAATGGAACAATGCACATTTATTATTCTGAGAATTTAATGGCATAAAGCACTGCCTTCACTCCACGATTTACCCAACACATGGATTGAAAGGTCTCTATTTTTTTAATATGTTAAACTCATCGTTTTAATATCGTGTGACTGCGAATTTATATCTATTATGCAAATTTGCATTCTCTGCGAGTTTATGTCTGTGAAATCATACATGTGTCTATGAATTTATTCATGTGTTTGGTATTTTAAGTCTACGTTTTTACCTAGCTAAGGTAGCACCCCTGGGCGAACTTCTTAGCATTTTTACATAGGGATTTTCCCCATCGTTACCCATCGATATCCTTTCTAGACAGCTTTATGAAGGGGTAGCGGTTTAAAATGTTGACAATAGAATTTTGACAACAATTTTCTAATATGTATGACATAAATTTTATAACATTTATGACATCGATCTTATTATGTGTTAATTAGAAAAACATACCATGTTTTTAATTGACAAGGTTATTAAAGTGGACAACAACATAATATTCAAGTCTCTTAGTGATTTAAAATTCAAGTCTGGTAGATAACGATTGATATTCTAGACTGGTAGTGATTTAATATATGTTGTGTATGACAACAATATTTATTCCCACAGTAAAGGTTATCCACGCAACGATATTGATCCGCACCATAAATGTTATTACCACAATGCTTGATTGCAATTGAATTGAAATTTAATATTGTATGACTGCAATGAATAGCAAATTAATACAGCATGACTGTGATTGTTTGAATTTGAATAGCATTGATTGATTACCATATGAGTTGCAAAATCATTATTTATTGACACCTATTTACCATTTATTACAGATAGTAATTTACCATTGTTATAAACAATGATTTACCATTCATTATTGACAACGATTTAGCATTATTTTATTATTAGATATCATTATCAGATAGCGATATTATTATTAAATTTTTTAGACAACCATATCATTAGCAGATAGTGATATCATTAGTAGATGTGTTAGACAACAATATCATGTGTTTAATAAACCGAGATTTCATGTATTAATAGACCGCGATGTTGTTGTTAATAGTTAGCACATGGATTGATTAATTGATTCTTATTAATATATATCACATGGTTAGACAACATTAATAACACCTGATTTATTAATGGACCGAATTATTATTCTAGGACATTGATATCATTGTTGGATATAATAGGTCACAGTTATGATAACATTTATGTTAACAATAACATTTATAGTAGTTCACTCCTTTGCACTTAGACATCATGCTTAACAAATAATGGTTTATGGTTGTTGGTGAATTTGTTTAATAGCTTGCACAATTTAATTTGAGTGATGTCATCTTGTGTCTTGTCGACTTGTTGCTTGGGTTAGTCGTCCTATGTTTTGACAGTTAATTTGGTCTCCTAGCCAGTTGAATCTTTCTTTGTTTATTGGTATAGATGTGTTATGTTGCGCCAGGTTTACCGTCACACCTATTGTCTCGTGACGGCATGATTCCTGATGACGGGATCATCGCATGCCCTGATGGATAGAGGCAAATGATAACCTAGCTAGAGTCGTTGCTTCCTGATGTGAGCATTTGTTCGTAGTAACGGTTGTTGGGACTTGGTTTTGTAACGCCTTAAGGTGTTGGGTTTGCGTGACATAGAGGTTCCTATTTCCTAGTCATCGAAGACACTGTGTTCGGTTATTGATGTTGTCCTTTAGCTCATAGGATTTGTCTTTCTTGTGTCGAGGAGGTAGTTGTTTCTATTTGTCTATTGATTATCGCATGTTCGTCCAATTGCATGATGTGATAGTGTGATGAGTCGGTGTTGTCTATTGCTTGAATTGCGTGCATTGTGTTCGTCTTCAAGTGGTGTTGTTTATTTGTTTTCGTGGTTGTCGTCCTTTAAAAAACAAAAAAAAAAACAAACTTGCAGTTTATTATGTTGCTTGTAGTCGTAACGATGGGGTGTTACATATGGTTTCAGAGCAGGTCCAAACCTACGACTATGGATCACCATGCTTTCCACTGTAGTAAACCCTTGAGTGATAACCTGGTGCTAATTAAAAATTTAATGTGTCCATGTGGTGATATTTATTAGAGGGCACCATAGAGGTTCGCAGTGTGTTGTTGTGGAAGGAGGTGTGATGCCTCCAGAAGTTCCCATGCCCTCAGAGTATAACCCCCAAGGGGAAGGAATAATCCCTTGGGATGGGTTCAATTGTTGTAAAGAATGATGATAGTCTCACCAAGGTCCTTCCAGATATTTTCATAGTCATTGACTCACTATCTGTACTAAGATGAGGCGAGGGTACCTGTACCCCTGAGGATCCACAACGCGCCCAGCCAATATCATTAGTTTTCACCGTGAACTCGAGAAGGTAAAATTTCTTGAGTTCTTTGGTGCCCCAGACGGTGCAGTCACTGACGCATGGTTGGAGAATAAAGTGATCTGCTTTGCACTTCACGACTATACCTCCAACATGAAGGTCTACATGACAGTCTTTCAACTGAGGGAGAGCACTTTTCTATGAGGAAAGATGCTCCTGCTACAATTGAACATGGCCTTCGAAGATGTGTCATGGGAACTGTTCAAGGAATGGTTCTGAGAGAGGTATCTATCGGAGGGATTCATTGAGATTCGACTCAACGAGTTCAACACCTTACGATAGGGTGGTCATATGGCGCTCGAGTACGAGGTCCATTTTTGGAGCTACTTTGGTATGCTTCACACCATTTTACCAAGAAACTTAAGGTCAACAAGTTTGTGTTTGTCCTTAATGTTAGGATTCAACTTCTAATTCGGGTACCAGGAATATTGGACCGAAGAAAGTGTGTTGGAATGTGGGGAGCCATGTTACCAACATGACTTCCAAGTGGATAGGACCGAAGCATCTGGATCAGCCGGACCCACTACTGTGGGAGTTTTGGGAAAGGTCCATTGGATTCATGTAGTAGTGAATAACCACCAGACAAAGCACTAGTCGACTGTGTTTGAGACATCAAGTACCGCCACTAATGAGACCCTTGTATTTTGATAGATCCTTGTGCTATCGATAGTTTTATTTCTAGTACGGCGCTAAAAATCATTAAGGTGAAGGATATCAAACAAGATGAGTTTATGTTTGTAGAAATGACTTTGGGAGCCAAACAAAGGTTGGTGGAAAGGTTATAGGTTGTGGCCTTAACCTGGGAGAGCTTTTCACTAGGGCCAACCTGTACGTCACGATCTTAGGATCTTATGACGTCATGATCGATTTGGATTGGCTGAAATCACATCAGGCGATACTCAACTATAATACAAAATGGTTTAGTTGGGTCGATGATGAGGGATAGAGACGTGTGATTGTAGGTCAAAACTAGGGATTTTCCCTTAGGTTCATCTCTTCCTTACAGCTACAGAAGAGCATGTGCAGGGGATGTAAGCTTTATGTGATTCTTGCACTAAATGAGAAGGGAGTAGAGGAAGGTCTAGAACATATTCGAGTGGTGAGAGAGTTTGCGGACGTCCTCCCTGAGGATTTACCTGGGATGCCACCAGAGAGGGAATTGGAATTTACCATATTCCCAAAAACAGGGACTGAACCGATAGAAAGAATGCCTTATCGAATGTCAACCCTAGAGTTATAGGAGTTGAGAATGAAATTGAAGGAGTTGTTGGACCTAGGACTTATATGTCCAAGTGTGTCACCATGGGGTGTGCCTTTCATTTTCATATGAAAGAAGGATGGGTCGTCCAAACTCTACATTGATTATCATCAATTGAACAAAGCAACGATCAAGAATCAGTATCTGTTGGCAAGGATTGATGTTTTGTTTGATCACATGAAAGGCGTGACAATGTTTTCAAAGATCTACTTGTGATCTGGGTATCACCAATTGCATATCAAGTAGGATGACATCCAAAATACCACCTTTAAGATGATGTTTGGAGATTACAAGATTAATATTTTACCATTTGGACTCATGAATTCCCCAGGGGTATTTATGAGTTTGATGAACTAGGTGTTCCACAAAGACTTGGACAAGTTCATCCAAGTATTCATTGACAATATTTTGATTTACTCTCGGATGATGGAAGATAATGACATGCAATTTCTCATGGTACTACAGTGTCTACGAGAGAATAAATGGTATGGAATTTGTCTGAATGCTTGTTTTATCAATTCGAAGCTTCACTACTTAGGGCATGTCATCTTCGATGAAGGTATTGTTGTGAATCCAAAAAAGGTCGAGGCTATTATGGAATGTTCTGTGCCGACGAATGTCCCTGAAGTGCATAGCTTCATTGGTTTAGTAGGATATTATCAACGATTCGTCAAGGGTTTTGCGAAGATAGAAAATTCGATTAAGGGATTGCAGAAGAAGAACAATAAGTTTGTTGGACCGAGAAATGTGTTGAAGCATTTCAGAGGCTCAAGGACATGTGGAAAACAACACCGATACTAAAGGTCCCTAACATGGACGTGGACTTCTTGGTATGCACTGACGCATCCAAAGAAGGCTTAGGCGGAGTCTTGATGCAATACAATCGAGTGATCGCTTTCATCTCTATAAAGTTGACACGACATGAGGAAAAATGTGCAATGCATGATTTGGAGTTGTTAGCCATTACTTATGCCTTGAGAATTTGGGGAAATTACAAGATTGGATGAAATTTCAAACTAACAACGGACCACTATGGACTATAATACATATTTAAGCGAAGCAACTTGAACACACGACAACGACGTTGGTCAAAATTGCTTAGTGAGTATGATTTTGAGATTACTTACATAAAGGGAACAATGAATAGAGTGGGGATGCGTTGAGTCGGAGACCATGCATCTTTTCTGTGATGCCTCTTCAGATGAATCTATGTGAAAAGATTCTAAATTTACAGTGCGACGATGACTGGTACAACAAGGTCAAGGATTTTATTGGACAAAAAACAATGATGGTACTAAGATTTGAAGGATTTACATTGGACGACGATGGATTATTGAGATTTAAAAATAAAATTTACATACCACCGAATGACAAGTTGATGATTTTGATCCTAAATGAGGCTCACAAATCAGTGTACATGGCTCATCCAGGAATCACGAATATGAGAGCAGACCATAAACCCTTATTCTTCTGGAAAGGATTGAAGGAAAACACAGTCAACTATGTGGAAAGATGTATATAATTTCATGAGGTGAAGGCTGAACCTAGACATCCAGCAGGATTATTGCAACCACACGCTATTACATAATCCAAATGGGAGGTCATTTTGAAGTATTTCATTGTTGCATTTCCACTGATGGCAAGAGGAAACGACTCAATTTTTTGGTAGTCGACACTCTGACGAAGAGTTCTCATTTTATTCCTGTGCGTATAACGTATCAGGCGCCTGACATAGCTAGAGTTTTCATCAGTGAGATTAAGAGGATGCATGGCGTGCCTAAGAGGATTTTATCCTATTGAGGATCGATGTTTACTGGATGATTTTGGGCTAGTTTCCAAGAGGCCTTGGGAACCTAGCATAACTTTAGTAATTTGTATCACCGAGAGATAGATGGACAGACCGAACGAACAAACCAAATATTGGAGGACATGTTGCGTATTTACATGATGGATGAACATAAGAGTTGGGAAGAATTTTTTCCACTGGTATAATTTCATTATAACAACAGTGATCAAAGCACCATCAAGATGGTACCTTTTGAAGTTTATTTATGGGAGACCATTTCAGATGCCTTTGAGTTGGGATTAGCTTGAGGATAGGGTCCTAGTGGGTCTAGAAGCGATCCAAGAAATGGAAGATCAAATGAAAAAAATAAGATAAATGATCAAGGAAGCGTAGGATCGACATAAGAGTTATGTCGATGTGCATCGTGTCGACCGTAGTTACGATGTGGCGATCGATTATTCTTCTGGGTGAAACCGCATAAGAGTTCGATCAAGTTTGGAAGTAGTGTTAAACTATCTTCTAGGTTCATGGTATCCTGCAAGATTGTGGAAAAGAGAGGGTCATGGCCTATTGAATAGCCTTGCCTGATCCTTGAGGCATATGCATGATGTCTTTCATGTCTTTGTTTGATACATTATATTAGTGATCCTACACATGTTATTGACATGAGTTCCTTGCAAGTATATGATGAGGGTGCTCTCATGGCTGAGCCAATCCACATCCTGGACCATCACATTCAAAAGCTATAGCATCGAATAGTAGATCATGTCAAGGTCCAGTGGGACAACTATAGTCCGCACTCGACGACCTGGGAGGACGCATATGATATGCACCAATAGTTTCCATTTTTTGTTGATAGGTAGACTTATGATACTGTGATACACTTTATTTCAACCCTTATATACTGTGAAACTTCAGGACAAAGTTTAGACCAAGAGGGAGTGTATGTAGCATCCCACTCTTGTGCGCACTGAGAAAACTTATTCTTTGAGGACACTTTATTGCAAGTGAATCCGATTATTATACGACTGGTCATTGGATTATGATTATGAGATATTATGGATTTGATGATATGTTATTTGGTTGTATTACATATACAGGTGATAATGACTTGGTTCTCTTGAGTGTGAAGGACTTTGGACCTCGGGGATGAAAAGGCATTGATGACACCCCTTGGACTCTAGCTCGAGTCAAGGAGTGGACTGTTGAGTTGAATATTATTGATGTGACATATGTACATATGATTAGATGTTATGATGATTGATTCTTATTGCTGACATGATTCGTTGGTGGATGAAGCATGAGGATATATTTTCAAACAGAATCACATGTGGAGTAGAGGGGTCACACACGAAAATGAGAGACTTTGAGGGAGAGGTGTGGGAGAATCTCTGCCACAACCTACTAGCACTCCCATCATGGATCGAATTGTAGGTTAATGATTACCTAGTTCAAGAAGACCCATGATGTCATGAGGGAAGACTACGGTAGTCGGTCACGATGATTCTAAGGGGTGTGAAATAAGGCAAGGGCCTTATTCCTTAGACTCCCTTAGTATCCCACAAGATCACATGGCAGAGTATTGAGTCTAGGGTTTTTTTATGTCGACTAAGTCAGTCAAGAGACGAGTGGCACCCTTGGAGCACGTAGTGCATCCTGAAGGGCACGTTGTGCAACAGAAAGAGGTGTGTGGAACCCTTGGAGCACGTAATGCATCCTAAAGGGCACGTTGTGCAATGGAAAGAGGCGAGTGGCACCCTTGGAGCATGTAGTGCATCCTGAAGGGCACGTTGTTCAAGGAAAACAGGAAGAGGCGAGTGGCACCCTTGGAGCACCTAGTGCGTCCTGAAGGGCATGTCGAAATTTTAACTGGTAAGTGAATAAACCTAGACGACCTTAAAATGAATGATGTGATAAGTAATATTTAAAAAAAAATATTCCTAATAAAAATGTCACCCAACCTAGTGAAATTAAAATCTAGGTCTAAGTAGAACATGTGGTCAAAAAAATAATAATAACAAATAAACATGTAACAAGAGGGGGTAAGAAATTCAAATTATTTATTTAAAAACAAAATTTTAATGGAGGATTAAAATTTAAAAAGGAAAATAGTTGTTTTATCTATTTTTGCTAATTTAATTTTAGATAAAAAGAAAAAGGGTTAATTGGTTGTTTCATCTACACTTGTTAATTTGATTTTTAGTTAAAAGGAAAAAGAGGGAAACTTAAAAGAAATGTGAAACTTAAAGAAAATGGGGAAACCTAAAAAAAAGGGGAAAGACAAAGAAAATGTTGAATGTCTAACTTAGTAAGGAATCTTTCCTTTGGAACTTTCTAATTATGAACTCAACTAGGAATTAGGCAAGGAGTAAATTATTTAAGAAGTGTAAGGGAATATTGGGACAACTAGGAGCGTTTTTAGGAATGTTTTTAGGTGGGTGAGGGAAATATGAATAATTAATTAATTATAAAAATAAATTTTCTAGTGAAACTAGGGGGGACATGTGTATGGGGGAGGTTTTTCCTAATTAAAATTAATGAAAAAGGAATTTAATGACAATTTTGGAAACTAATTACTTAAAAACTCTACAAAAAGGAAGGAGGAGGAAGAGTATGGATCTCATCTTTTTGCGTAACATTATGCTATTGAATTTTTGTCTAAAATGAGCTTCTCTTGTGGGAATTGGGATACCTAGCTCAGGTAACGAGTGGTAGCTCGACCTTGCGAGGCGAGTTGGGTGCTAGTAGCTCTCTGGTATTGTGTGTGTGGCCCCTTTGCAGCTTGGGGGGCTTAGGGGGAAGAAGATTACCCCTAGCGTTGGATGAGAGGTACCAATTAGGTCACATCGATCGGTAAGTGGGAGCTAGATGGAGCGCACACAGGAAAAAAACTACGAAGCATTTGCGTTTGACTAAGGTACACCGGTTTAAGTTGTTACTTGCAATGAAATTTAAATTACACATGTTATTTCTTTGTGTGGGTTTATTGATTATTAGGAAGATATTGTGTTTTTATATTCCTCCTCTTATCCCTTTATTCATTAGTGCATGCCTAAGAATTTGGCCAGGAGCCATATCGATGGTCATCACTTCGGTGTTTAAAGACCTATAGATTCAAATGCCCTGCTTTTTTGTGCATGGATGATGAGTGAAGGATAAATTTTTCCCAGCTATCTATCCCTTACTTATCTCTATGTTGATTGATTCATGGTTGAATGATTTGTCTTTGAGCCTCTTTGTGAATGAGTATCTCTATGCTTGAATGATAAACATCTATGGTTTTGTGTGATTGATTAATTCTACGTGTTCTTGTGATTGATTATCTCATAGTGTTCTTGTGGTTTTTATCTCTATGTTGATTGATTAAATGTTGAAGGTCTAATCTTGCACTTTCTTTGTGAATGATTACCACTGTGATTTTAGATAGTGATTCCTTTTAAATGTTCATGATGGATTTTAATTGTTGGTCTGTATTTTCACATCATTCTAAACGGTTGGTTAAGAATCTAATTGTTGATATCCTTAGTCTGTCTACGTTGCTAATAATATGCATATTTTTTTTTATGGATCCCAATAGAGAATGATAACGATATGTCTACGTTATAATGAATGTCTACATTTTTATCTTATGTCAACGTTGTTACATAATTCCCAGTGTTATTGGGCTAAATCCCAATGCTTTTGGATTTTCGCAGCATTTGTTTGATTGATAATCTCTAGCCGAGATATGATAGTCCCGTTCCTCTTACTGTGAATCTACATATGTCTGACTCAAATTTTTATGCTGTGTCTTTATTCTCTAACCACAATGATCTTGCTGGGCCTTGATCTCTTTTCTTAGCATTTCAATTCACTTTTAAATTGTATTTTAGTCACGATTTTAATTTCATAACACCCAGTCCTTACTCACGATTTTAATTACATAACGCCCTACAGTTACCCACGATTTTAATGGCATAATTGTTGATTACTTACTCGTGATTTTAATGGCATAATTGCTCAATGCTCACTCACAATTTTCATGGCACAATTGCCCAGTTCTTACTCACTATTTTAATTGCACAATTTCGTAGTTCTTACTTACGATTTTATTTTCATAACTCCTACTACTTACTCACAATTTTAATGGCATAATTTCCCAGTACTTACTCACGAATTTAATGGAACAATGCACATTTCTTACTCTGTGAATTTAATGACATAAAGCACTTCCTTCACTCCAGGATTTACACAACACTTGGATTGGGAGGTCTCTATGTTTTTAATATGTTAAACTTCGCATTTTAATATAGTGTGACTATGAATTTATATCTGCTCTGGGAGTTGATGTCTGTGAAATCATACAGGTGTGTACAAATTTATTCATGTGTCTGCGATTTTAAGTCTATGTTTTTCATGGTGTTTTTTCCCAACTAAGGTAGTTCCTATGGGCGAACTTCTTGGAGTTTTTACACATGGATTTTCCCCGTATTTACCCAACCATATCCTTACTAGACAACTTTATGAAGGGGTAGTATTTTAAAATGTTGACAGTAAATATTTGACAACGATTTTCTAATATGTATGACACAATTTTATAACATGTATGACAATGATTTTATTATGTGTTAATTACACAGAGATACCATGTGTTTAATTGACAATGCTATTGAAGTGGACAATGACTTAATATTCAAGTCTGTTAGCGATTTAATATTCAAGTCTGGTAGATAGCGATTGATATTCTAGTCTGATAGAGATTTAATATATTCTGTGTATAACAATGATATTTATTCCCATAGTAAAGGTTATCCACACAACGATATTCATATGCACCGTAAATGTTATTACCACATTGTTTGATTGCAATTAAATAACAAATTAATATTGTATGACTATGTTTTGATTACATTGTATGACTGCATTGAATAGAAAATTAATACAGAATGACTGTGATTGTTTGAATTTGAATAGCATTGATTCATTAGCATATGAGTTGTGATACCATTATTTATTGATAGCTAATTACCATTTATTACAGACAGTAATTTACCATTGTTATAGACAATGATTTACCCTTCACTATTGACAACGATTTAGCATTATTTTATTATTAGATATCATAATCAGATAGTGATATTATTATTAAATTTGTTAGACAAACATATCAATAACACATAGCGATATCATTATTAGATTTGTTAAACAACAATATCATCTGTTTAATAAACTGATATGTCATGTATTAATAGACCATGATTTTTTTTTGAGAGTTAGCACATGGATTTATTGATTGATTCTTATGAATAGATAGCACATGGTTAGATAGCATTAATAGCACACGACTTATTAATGGACCGAATTATTATTATGGGACAACGATATCATTGTTGGATATAATAGCTCACAGTTATAACAAAATTTATGTTAACAGTAAAATTTATAGTAGTTCATTGTTTCACACATAGAGTTCATGCTTAACAAATAATGGTTTATGGTTGTTGGAAAAGTCATTTAATATCTTGCGTAATTTAATTTGAGTGATGTCATCTTGTGTCTTGTTGACTTGTTGCTTGGATTAGTCATCTTGTGTTTCGATAGTTAATTTGGTCTCCTAGTGCATTGAATCTTTCTTAGGTTATTGGTCTAGATGTGTTATGTTGTGCCAAGGTTATCATCTCATGACGACATGATTCATGATGAAGTGATCATCACTCACCCTGATGGATAGAGGCGAATGATAACCTGACCAGATTTTGTGCTTCTTGATGTGGGCTTTTGTTTGTAGTAACGATTCTTGGGACTTGTTTTTGTAATTCCTTAAGGCGTTGGGTTGTGCGTGACGTAGAGGCTTTTATTTCCTATTAATTGAAGCCATTGTGTGGGTTTATTGATGTTTTCCTTTAGCTCGTAGGAATTTTCTTTATTCTGTTGGGTAGGTAGTCATTTCCTGTCTATCGATTATCGCATGTTCATCTAGTTGTATGATGTTCTAGTGTGTTGAGTCCTTGTTGTTTGTTGCATGATCTGCATGCATTGTGTTCATCGTCAAGTGGTGTTTTTTATCTGTTGTCATCCTACCTTAAAAAAAAAAAAAAAAAAACTTGCACTTGCTTGCATCGCTTGTAGTCGTAACAATGGGGTGTTATAGTTTCACTCAATTGTAATGAGGACTTTAGGTCGATCGACAATTTTTCGTTGACTTGATTTTCCCTAGCATCATTAGCATGCATGTGCCTTTGTCAATGAAAACTTTGATATCGTGGCAACATTATCTCATATCACTTTCATTGTAGGCATATCTCTTTGAAGATTTATATAATTTGTTTAAATATCATATGGTAAAAGGTCGTATGCGTCTATAGAATATGTTATTGGATGGTCATCGACTATCCAAAAGAATTATTATTTTTAATACTTAAAAAATAAAATAAAATATTCAAGTGGAGGATGCTTTGAGTAAATTCATAGTGGGATTATCAAGGATTTATGTGTTATGATAAGAGTCATGTGAGCTCAAACCACAACAATAGAAAATTAAAAGGCTCTAATTTCTTTTATCATGGTGATATTTTGCAAACATATTAGTTGATATGTTGCAAAAATTGATATGATTTGATATGAGGTTATTCAAGTGTATGGATAGCATAGATATATTTTTTTCAAACGATGAAGTTTATTAACCTATTCGAAAGTCAATTTTGTAAAAGGGTTTAAGGTTTGTTATTGATTTTCAAAAGATCTAGTTGTAGACTTTATGTAACATACTTTATAATCAAAATATTTATTTTGGGGTGATTATGTCCTAGACTTATTTCAAAATTGAATAAGGGGATCTCAACTACAATTGGTGTTTGTGTGTGATAGTGCATGATTTTTTGAATTCTTTATGCCACTTATTTTCGTGTCTAGTTTTGATACTATGCTTGTAATTTACCATACAACTATACACACATGGAATCCACAACAAGTTAAGGAAACCTTT
>ML786914.1:0-11910 GCA_009831015.1 Picea engelmannii | reverse complement strand
AGGTGATGAGCTGATCCATCTTGATTCATTGCCTCTATGCTTTAATTCATTTCAAATTTTGAGGGGGAATCTTGGTTAGATTCTAGTTGAAAGTCACAGTGTAAGCCATGAAGTACAAATAGAGCCAATGGAACCGTTATCTAAATCATTTTATGACCCTATAGCTGATGTGTTGGATGAATTTAGTCATCAAAGCCATTTTCCATCATCTAGATATAGGCTGAAAGGATGTTATGATATTGACATGATGAGGCAGTCAACTACAGGGACGTGTTCAACAAAAGTATCATTTCAGGACCCACCAGAACATTTGCAGCCATGTCAGGAAGTGCATGAGGATGCAAATATCACAACCATAGCATCAAATCATGAAGTTGAGTTGGTTAAGTTTGAATATCAAGGAATAGGTCAGTTCTACCTTGATCCTATAGCCACCTATATGGAGAAATTTTTCACTGGAGAGCCCCAATCTATCCCTGGCATTACTTTGGTTCTTTTGGATTGTCGAGGTCTCTGTTGTAAAGATCAATCATGTTTTCAGCAACGACCATTACACTTTGTAGTTTTGAATCTATGGGAAAAAGGTCAGGCTGCCTTTTTGACTATGCTAACAAATAGTCAAGCAGTTCACTAGTCTCAACAACTACTTGATTGGCTTCATTGGCATTTTTGTATTATTTGATTTAGTATGATTTTCAGCAGTATAGGGTAGGTAGGAGAATGTGAATAAGCTCATCATTCCAAGCATCTCTTTTTCAACAGTGTTCATTTTGATTTGGTTTCAGTTGCAAGATCAAAACAGGTACAGGTTGTAGAATAAGATTTTGGGATCAACCCAAATAATAAAGCACCAGTCTGCATGTTCACAATTCAATGGTTCTTGACACCTCCCAAAAGAGCTACCATCCCCAGGTGGAGCCACTATTATAACCCTATAATTCATAGGATCATCTGTTGACTGGAAAATTTTCACTCTAGATGTATTTTGGCTTGCAAATAATATTTCATTTTTACAAATTATTTTCAAGGAAAGGAAAAGAAAATAAAATTCATGATTGTTGACGCTAAGTGGTTTTTCCTAACCCCATGGAGACAAAAGCAAGGGAAGCAGTGCACAAAACCCACAAAAAGAACCAAGCCTAAGTTTTTGTTGCATTCGCGCCTGGAGAATAAAGAACATGCTTAGATTGACGGTCGATCTAGCGGTGCGTAGATCAACAACTGACAATGGATTCTGGACCCCCTTGATTGTTCTGCTTTTAACGCTAGGGGGGGGCTGGTCCATAATGGTGACTAACAAGTGCACACAGATCTATGGTCATCATGAAAGCACGTAGATGGATGGTCTATAGGCGATTCTGGACCCCCTCAACCATTCTACCTATAACGGTGGGTGGCGGTCCGAAATGAGGCAGTTTTTTCCGGTGGGCCCTGTCCCAACGTGTCATCCATCCATTGCATCAGACCTCCTCCGCTCCATGCTACATCCTTCATCCATGTTGTGCCCTCACTCCCTTGTCCTTTTGCCCAGTCAACTACATCCCGCTCGACCACCCATCCATGCATAAACCAAACTTAGGCTAAAAAGAATAATAGATTAATAAAGGTTAGCAATAAAACTAGTGTAGTTAAACTAGGCTAAACTAGTTAATAATTAATTAATTAATAGTTAAGTTAGTTTAGTAACTAGGTTAGTTTTTTGTTAATTAAAGATTAAATAAAAGTTTAAAAAATAAATAAATAAAACACATAAAAATAAAAAAAATAAAAAAAACATACTAAAACATATAAATAATTAAAAAACAAAATATAAAACTTTTAAAACAAAAATGTAAAATAAATAATATATATATAATTAAAAACAAAACTAAAAAACTACGCTAAGTTTACCCACCCTTAACTCCATTACATCACACCCCACATAAAAACAATCGTTTTAAATCAACGAATATTAAAAATTCCAGGCCCCCCCCGCTCACCATCCGAAATTTAACGAGAGGGGGGGTCCGGAATGAGGTTTTATTACTAAAACACCCCCAGACAGGTGTCATCTCCATAGTCCAGTGGACCCTCCCCCCCCCCCCCCCCCCCCCATTAAAAACACTTACCACCTTAGGGGGGGTCCGAAATACCGCCTTCCCAAAAAAAAAAACCACTTTTCCCATGTTTTTTAAAAATATTGCCCTTTTTTTCCTGTTTAGTATGTCTTCTTCCAAAACTGATTTTGGGCAAAAGAAAATGAATTTTGTGAAACAGAGAGAGGTTTTTCTCCATAATGGGATGAATAAAAAAACACTCTCTCATTGTTTTCACAGGATCCATGAGCATGGAGAATCAAAGCCATCTTCAAGGCCCATTGTTTTAGTTTTTCATTTTCTTGTTGCGGTGTTGATTTTGAGGGAGGTGTTTTGGTGAGATGGAGGCGAATTTGGAGAAACCGAAGGAGGTTTTTTTCCAAAACATGACCATATACAATAAACGCCTTCATTAATTCCCATGTGTCATAATTAAAGAGAAACTGATGTCTGAGTGGACCTCTTTTTTGCATAAATTCGGCCCATCTTTCATGGCCGACAATTCCAGATTTTTTGGGATTTGTGGCTATTTTTGGTCGAGGTGGTTAAATCCGAATTACACAACTTGTTCAGGTATCTCTCCTATTTATTCATATGATTTTAATGTAAAATGGGTTGTTGATCATTGCACCCATAAAGGTTCTTCTCTGTAATTTTTTAGATCCACCAGTAATACAAAGGAATTGGTGCACAAGATTCTTGCGTCTGGACATTGGTGATGTTTTTCTTGCTATGTTAATGTTTTCTTACTCTGCTATCACCTTTTTTTCTAATTCCAACTATTAAAAGGAATTTAAAGAACATAATTTACCTCGGGTACTCTGTATCTTGCCTTTTATCAGTCTGCATGTTATTCTTCTGATTTTGAGTTAAAGAAATTCTTGAATGCTTCTTTACTTAAATGAACCTCTCACCTGTTTTATATTTCCATCACATTTTATCTTAATCGATCCAGTATATTGGTTGTCTCACCCTGTGAAGAATCCCTTTAAAATTTTTTATCAGACCTTAAGTTTTGACACAGACCCCATAGCCCAATGGGATTCTAAAGAAATCATTCAACCAAACAACTCAAATAAAAAACAATCTCTGTTCTGCATAACTAACCTAATATCCTATTTCAAACAAATCTAAATTTGAAAGATAGATCTCTCTCTGAATCTTGGAGGGCTAGATCCCTGACTCGAAGTGGTTTTGATGTTTCCTTTGTGTCTGCCTCCATAGCCTTGGGAAAATTAGAGAGTACTAATAGGCCAGAAGACAAAAAAGGTTGTTGAGGAGGTGGCTGAGGTATGTGAAAAGCCTCAGGGCCACAGAGGAGATGGTTCATGCATGTGAACCAGAAGATGGGAGAAATCTCAGTGATGATGAAGAGGAGAGATCGAGCAGAGATCTCATAAATTGCCAAGTGTGCAGAGATGGACTTTCAAATTTCCAGGTGGGCAATAGAAATATATCAAGTGAAGGTCTCACATACTACCTGGAGGGCGGTGCTAAAAGTTCAAATTGCCAGGTGGGAAATTGGATGGGATCACTAGGGGATCTCATAGACTGCCAGGCAAGCAGGGCAGAAATCCCATATTTCTAGGTGGGCAGGGGAAAGGAGATGAGACTGTCTGAGAGTCTCATGGACTCTGTTGAGAGTTCATGTCAGCAAGGAGTGTTGATAGGTGAAGAGTCGTGTGATTTTTCGGACCATGTGAATGAAGATGATGACAAGTTAAAAACTTGCACCATCTAGGAGGAGGATCAGAAGAGCATTCTGATGATTAGGGGAATTTGGGTATTACTTCCACATAGCCCAGTTGAGGCCAAAAAAGATGTTGCACATGCAAAAATAGTAGGAGGACATCTAGCAGAGACTATCAAAGAAGAGAAATAAATGGAGCAGACACTGATGTTTTCCCCTGCAGGAGAAGACGAGCATTCAACCAAAATGCTGAAAATTTTCAGCCGGGAAGCTTAACAGGGAATAACTACAACAATGGAAGTTGTAGCAGAAGAAGAGCACGCAGGTAATATTCTCACTCCATGGGAGATGGAGTTGGAGATGTTGGAGGATTGGTTGAACCATCCATAGCTAGTAGATGACTTCCATGAGCAGACAGTCATGGAGATTTCGAGAGGAGATCATTCAAAGAAATTGATCGAAAATTTCAGTCAGGGAGCTAAATAGATGATGACTACAGCACTGAGGTCTGTAGCAAAAGGTGAATTAGAATTCCAGTCTGAGAAGCAGCTGGAGGAAGATAGAGATGCACCAACAGGAGAACTGGCAGAAGCAACGCTGTCAGAAGGGGAAGCTGAGAAGAGACTCAGTGATAAGACTGCAGAACTAAATTTTGCAACAGAGTGGCAAGATAAGGCCACTGAAGAAGAAAATAGTATGGGGTATCTAGTTTATCTACCCACTGATTGGGACGAAGAAGTGCAGCTGAGGAGACTGCATAAAGAGAGCTAGCCACTAGATCAGCTAGATAAGGTAATTAAGGGAATCAGAAGGCTGATGTTGAGGTCAACAACATAAAATTCCAGTGAGGAGAAGCTGAGCAGAGGAGAACCTACCATAGCAGCAGGGAAACAGAAGCAACAACAACAACGAAGCGATGGAGCAGATGGAAAGCTCCAGAGAACTGTTTGGGATCCAGGTGGATTTCAACAGCGGTGTTGGAAATCTCATGAGCAGGAGCTCATGGTTTTTTCAGCTGAGGAGTATGATGCAGGAGCATCACTTCGCATCATCAAGAGACAACCAACCAACACACTCAGCATGTGTTAAATGAAGAGGAGAGGCCCAACCCTCTCACTTTCAAATTTCAAATTTGAATCTAATGTATTAAATGTTGTAAGGCCGAAGAGCCAAAATCCATGCATGTACACATGCTTTAGATAAAGGTTGCCTTAAATGGTTGTAAGGCTGAGATCTAGATTTGAATCGGAGTAGACAACCATTCAATGTAATTGAATGTAAATTAGTGAGAGTTTGTGAGATGAAGGGAAGCTCTCGAGAATCCCCCTTTTGTAGAAAGAACCTTTAAATCTATAGGAGTTAGTTTATAGAGAAGAACAGAGAATAGGAGAGAGAGAAGACACGAAGTTGTGACTCTGTTGCAGTCTGAGCTTACATTGTAAAAGAGGCATTTCATATTAATACAATCATAGTAGTGTTTCCTACATGTTGTTGTTCATGTGTTTATGAGTTCATGAATGAATGTCTCTATGTGGTTATGATATGTTGTAGATGTATGTTTGTACACATTTGCAGGTTATAGACATAAGTCATTGTCTGTTGGGTTCTTTGATTCCAGGCCTGGTTCTTTGTGGCTCATGTAAGAGGTTGCATGATAGAACATTGTGGGTTCTATAATCCAATGCATAGAGTGCACTTCTGAATTCTGTAGAATTTAGACAAAGACATGCCAGGAGGGTGCACCAGAGGAGGTCATTGACTCAAGGAGGAAGCCTTAAGGTTTCTGAACACATTGAAGGAAGAATTGTGTAGAGGACGGCACAGGGAAGACAAAATTTATGAGAATTATGTGAGGCTCTGTCAGGAGGGCATTGAGCAAATGCACAAGATGCATTAAGGATAACTCTATTTTGAGTTCGGTAAGAAGACAGAGTGATTGAAGATTCTATAGAAGCTCTACTAGGAGGGCATCAAATGAGTACAAGGAGTGCAATGAGAAGAACTCTCTTTCAAGTTCTGAAATAGGAGATGTGTCAAGGAGAAGGACACTGACAGAGTTACTGAATACTTTGCTTGTTTAGCAAGGAATGCTTGAGCATAAGGATGCTAGGAGGGCATGAGGTATTTCTTTCCAAGAAACGGCCTCGAATCTGAATTTTTCAAAATCTTAGTAGCACAAGGAGTGTGCGAGAATGGACTTGTTCTAAGTCCATAACATCATAAGAGAAAGTGAAAGAAGAGCGCGTGCAGAGAAAACCTTTCGAGGTTTCTAAGTTGACAAGCTCAGAAGGGGAAGCATTTCTATAACACAGACGAGATCTAAGGGAACTGGGCTCTCAAGAGAATCATCGAAGGCCAAGTCCTTCAAGCGTAAAAAATATTCCAAGGGAAAGGAAGAGGTGCAAGCTCAGGAGGGAGCTACAGCTGTCATTGGATTAGCACTGGGAGGAAAGATCTAGACCATTGAATCTACATCCAAACAAAAGGAGGAGGTTGTGCAGGAGAGTATCTGAAATGGATGGTGGAGACACTTCGGGGAGAAGTATCAAATTGTCGTGAGTCATTGGATCCAGAAAAGGTGCACAAGGTTTAAAACTTGTAACAACATAAGGAAGAGGACTCGTCAAGTACCGAAAGCATGAGGACCATCCATTCTGAAGGACAAGTGGAAAAGATCTGGATCATCTCATGAATTCAGGTATCATGAGTGGGGAGGAGGAGTTATTTGTGCTACAAACCCCCAAGTCGCGAGATCGTGATTCGACCTGAACCGTCGATTGAGGAGGTATGAGAGCCATGATATTTGGCACCTCGCTACATCCTGTATCTGGATTTTGGAGGGTGAAGGAGCTACACCTGGATTGCTAAAGTCGTGAAGTGCCGAGTGTCGAGGGCTCAGGCAAACACACGTCATGTCCGTTAGGTGGGGACCGCGTGGTTCATAGGTGGTGCAAACATAGAGTGCCTAGAGAAAGGTGGAAGCATGTGACAGGTGGTGGACACAAGTCACCTGGGAAGGAGCCAACCCATCGCTAACCTTTCATGTCTCGCGGTTTCATAAAGGAAGAGCAGGAGGGCTCAACACTCTAACTCGCAAAGTTGTGATTTGCGAGTAGTGCTAACACTCAGCCCTAGCCAATGGTTATGTGTGTAAGGTGCTAGCAAGGAGGAGCCATACCTGTATCGCATCTCGTGTATCAACGTTTGGAGAAATAGGAGTCGAGGGTCTTCGACTCATGAACTCGCGAGTTGCAAGAGGTGCTTGTGCTAAGGCCTAGTTTTGGTCACATGGAAGCGTAAGGCTCATGCCTGATGTTAAGTTTCATAGGGTGGGTTCTCATGAAGGACCTATGAATTGGATTTGTGGGGTTCCAGCGAGGGCCTGAAAGGACTATTTCAGTTCTGTGGATTCGAATTTAGAATGATCCTGTGCGGATCTCGGCCCGAGGCTCAAGGGTTTGTGTCAGATCGATACATTTTTTTATGGTACGGGTTGATATACAGGTTGATGTATGGTACATGTTGGCACAGGTTATTGGTACAGGTTGTTATAGGTTGTTTGGTGCAGGTTGATTGGTACAGGTTTACATAGGTATATCTCATAGTGATAGTGTGACACTGGTTCCATCATTCTACTTATATTTCATGGTGTTTATATGGGGCAAGGATAGGTGGTTATAGCCACCTTCTGGTTGTATCGAGAGAACATAGGGGGTCGTAGCCTCCTTTTGGTTGTATCCAAAGATTTGGGGAATTGGATCTTCCCTCAGGTTGTAGCCTGAGAAACTAAGGGGCTGGAGACTCCTTCGAGTTGCAGCTGGAAAACAAAGGAATTTGGTGCTTCTAATGAATGTAATTCTTAAAGACATATAAGAAAATGCATTATGTGGTTTTCTCCCACTTTGGGTTTCCACGTAAAAACACAGCTGTATTGTGTATGTGTATGATTTCTCATTTGTTCATTGTTTATTTACTATGCAACTATTGGATGATAATGCTACATTGATATAACAATTAAATTTTATGGTTAAAAAGGATTATATTTATCTATTACTGATTCACCCCCCCCCCCTTAGTAATCCAACAAGAAGAAGGAGATTTATGGGTGGAACCAGTATGAATCCTAGACTAAAAATTCAATGTGCTCACGAAAAAGGCCATAGGGATGGTAAAGGTTCAATGAACCTCCTACATTCCTGAAGATGCTTCATTGGAGCATGGAGAAAACATACGGGAATATTACTCGTAATGTTTTGACAATTTTGAAGAAAAAAAATGCAAGACTCCATTTTGAGCAGCTAGAGTTTGAAAACTACATCTCAGAGTCCCATCCAATTGCATTGGGGGCCCTAATAAAAGAATCTCATGTTCCTTTGTTTATCCTTTATAAACAAATGTTTCATTCCTTGGGTCGATCAGTTGAGAGGAACAAAATATTATGGTTGGAACTGCTACTGGAGTTTTGAAATTGCAATATTGTGATGTGAATTTGTATATATGTATAACGACATAGTGTGGACTGAGGACAATGCACAATTGTAGGGGAGGGGTAATGTAACATCCCTAGTTTAATTAATTCTTAATGTAGATATAATATGTCGCTACGACCAAACGATGTAATATGAAAATTGTATTTTTATGTTTTAATAATAAAATGTGATGCCAACTACTAAGCACACACAGATAGAGATGGGGGAAGAATTAATCCACAAGAGAGGGGAGGGTATAAAATAATGTCCAAGAGGGATCTAAGGGGGATTTACTCGTGTATATTAATCCAACCCATTTTTCCTAAAAACTTTCTATTGGTATATGAACCTTCTAATTTATGACTGAGTGTTCCCAAATCCAATTATTGAATACATGTAAGAGGGTGGATGTGAGTGGTCACATCCAAAAGTTATTAGGCACATGGGGGTTGAGTACAATCATATTGTGGAAGTGTGTGATTCAAGCAAGCAAGACAAAGCAGAGAAATTTGTATGGGATGCTACAGTAATCTTAGGAAGTCAATTTGTTTGCATGAGGGGAAAGTAGAGATCCAGAAGGAGATATTGGAGCTAGTGTTTCTATGGAGAGTAATTTATATAGCATGTTGGATCGTATATTGAGTGTTGTGGTTATAAATATATTCACTATTAATTCTGAACATTAAAATTTCAACCAGGGAGTTGTAGACTTATAGATGCAAGCACATGGAATGCAGGATTAGAGCCTAGTCTAGCGTATTTCCAACAAGCACACTTCAAATGTAATGAATGAAATTAAGACAATATCAAATGAAAATTCACACTACAAGATGTATCTTAACACTAGATAGCAAGATCACGTCTCCCGAGATAGATATTGATCTTCAATGGATTTCCTATAGTGGTTCGCTAAACTACAAGAAAACTAAATTAAATCAACTAGATTAAAGTACAAGTAAGGAAACATAAAAGTAAATATGGAATTTACCCAAACTGGCATTACAATCTGTCAGTTGGATGAGGTTACTCAAACCCTCATGTATGTGTGTTACTGACCTAAAGTGGAATTTACCAGTTTTAAGAGAAAATCAACCAAACTCCTAATTAAACCTATCTAGCGAAAAGTATGTAATGTAAAGAATTCAAAGAAACATGCTTTAGAGAGCTTTCCTCAAGAAAATATACACCTGGAAATGAAAGTGAAGTCAATGTTGATATGGAATTAATTTTGTTTTATGTACAAAAATGAATGTGTTAGTACATGATTTATGTACAAGAATGAGATTTCTTTGTATGAGTGTTCCATTTAACGTTGCGTACAAAGAACTTACAATATGAAACAAGATATATTTATACTTGAAAAAACAACACAATATATTATTAACACAATAACAACATATATGAAACAACAAAACATAAATTACACAAGAATATAAGAATCCACACATATATTTATTAACAAAACAATATAATAGTAATTAACAATTTAACATTCCATAACAACAACATAATTAAGGCACAATATAATTAACAATCTAAAAATAACAATAAAATAACCATTATCAAACTAAACATTATAATTATATATATACAACTAACAAAATTATTTATTTAACACAATGTAAAATATAAAGAAACAAAACAAAAAGGAAACACATATAACAATATCAAAATGAAACAATATAAACAAATATAAGGAAACCATACAATATATAACAGTACCGAAACAAAAAAATATAAACATATATAAAGAAACGAAATAATCCCAGAATGGAAAAACATGTAACGCCTATAACGTGATATAAAACAATGGAGACATTAAATATATGGCATGAAAAAATGATACTAAGAGGTTGTTAAACAATACGTAGCTTCATATTATGAAGCCATCAACGTGAAGGGAGTGGGTTGGAGGTGTGAGCATAGGAGTGCTCAAGTAATGATAGAATGATGAGGGATCTGAATAGATGAGTATACAAATTGGGTGATCTAAAGTCAAAATACATCCCTTGCATGGCAATTTATCCTTGAATGGTATAATGTGTAAAATGTACAGTTCATAAAATAAGGAACAAATGAGAGCACGAGGAAATTTTATGCGCAATTTATTTATAATTTCAAAGGACAGTCTCATTCTGCAAACAACCACAAAATCAAAACAAAGAAAGGGATGAAACACACTACAATCTAGTTACAGTTGTAAAAGAAACAAGCTATTGTTAAAATGTTAAAGACAAAATACAATGAAATACATTACAAAGTAATTTAATAGAGAAGTCATCGGATGAGTTTATGGGCCCTCCCAACTACCATCACGTTGCCTAGGAAGCTATAGAATCATGGATAATTCATGCCACAATCGATTATAAAAAGTACCAACATATCATTTCATTCAAATAAGTCTCAAAGATACATTGCTTGTAGATAGAGCTACTCCAACACTCAAATAGATCAGAGATTAGAACAATAAAACTAGAATTGGATTCCCCCAACTCTATCGCTTCCCTTTGAATTTATACAAATGCCCATCGAACTAATTCCCAATAATAGTTGATTGTAGACATTTAACACATAATAATTTCTTATTGATCTTTGGAAGATCATGATTTAGGAAAATGGATTGAAAACCATATAAAACAATAATTAATAAATATGAGAAACTATTCTAGCCACATGGCATTCTTTGATCAACCCTTTGAGTGCAAGTCAGAGATTTGGAGAAGACAATCTAGACACAAACTAAACCTGGTTGTAATTGTGCAAATATTAGTTAAAGAACCAACCATATATCTCGAATGTTTCCTTTGTTTGGAAAAAAAACCCACATGAACACCAAATTATCATGATGGGAACAAAACCCATGTTCTGGATTCTTCATATTCTTCTTTATTTGCATGAAAATCGAGGATGAAATTAACTATATAGAACTTTTATTAATTTGGCTGAATTATTCCCCCTGAGCTAGAGGCCCACACGTGTGACCTGGGTGGATTTTGACATAGGTGTCTGTATGTCAACATCGTTGCGGAGAAAACCCACATTTCTTATTTTTTGCATCAAAGCATGTGATTATGCTAAACAACGACAAGTACTCGAATGACAATATTGGTGTGAAAACGTTGAATTGTTGTTATGGTACAAGAATAATGATTCCGCTAGTATAAGAATCAGACTTCGCCAACTGCCATAAGTAAACCATGATATAACCATATTTTAACCACTAGAAGCATAGAAAACACGATGTATTAACCACACTGGATATAATGACGAATGATGACATTTAATTAGGGTTTATGGTGTGTATTAACAATTAAATGCAGGAAAAGGAATAATAATGAATGTTTTTATATAGCAGAAAACATAGAAAAAGTGGATATCAACAAGGGTTTTGGAGTTGAATATTAAAGAGCTAAAGGTTTTCAATCATGAAGAGTGAACTCCTATGTGAGTTGCATTGTAACAACAAGTGTTTGTTGTTGTTTGTTGGTAGTTTTTCCTAGAAGAAAGTTCTCTTGAGTTCCCACCTTAGATATTCCTGATTACTTGTGTCAGAGAGACCTTGATAATTGCATGGGACACCTAAGGGATTGATATTAGTGAAGTGGTACATTCCTTGGGTCAGACAAGTCAAGAGGAAGAGAGCTGGTGGAAGATCGAGATATCTCTAGGAGAATAT
>ML786913.1:483305-499053 GCA_009831015.1 Picea engelmannii | reverse complement strand
TATATATATATATATAACAAGGAGACTTAGTATTAGTATCATAATATCACATCTCATATTGTATTATGAATTGGATTTATTGTAAAATAAGGTTTCCTCCTCGAAGTGGAATGTAATTCATTGACTTTTTATCATTTTTAAGGCATTAGATCCTAACATTTGGTATCAGAGCCTCGATCCTAGGGTTTTTCTTCTCCAAGCAAGTCATCTTAGAATTTTCACTATAAATTTTTCTCTGGGATGATTTAGATAATGAAAATTGGAATTTATTTAGAAAACATAGCAAGGTATATGCGGTATCAATTTTAGCTTCTGTTTCATTATAATTTTTGAGATATACCTTGTGGAAGATAGAGTTTTTGATTATTCCTATAACTAGCCTCAAACAAGTGTTCTAGGTTAAACAATGATATTTTTTTAGTGAGGATCCAAATTAAGTGAGACTAGTTTAATTTGAAAGAGGAAAGACCGTAGTATTTCTAATATGAATTTTAAAATTAGTTCTCAAATATTGGATGCGTGGAATTTTGTACAAGTTTTCTCTCCAGAATAGTCCAAAAATCAACAAGGTTTGGGAAAGTTATCATAACTTTCACTTCCACTTCAAATTTTGGTCATACCCATGGCATTGAAAAGAGGACATATTAGAGTATTACATGCCAAAAATTTAGACTTAGAAGGGATATAATTTCATAAATACACTAGAAGGAAGGTTGGCTAGGAGGATAGACTCCAAATTAAGGGTTTGAAAGGTACACAACTTACAATTGGAATAACTTTTTGTTGGAAGATTTCTTTTTAGTGATTCAAAATTTGTGATAAAGAGAAAAAATAAGAGTATTATTATTTGTATTCTACATTTCTCCAAAAAATATGTCAACACCAATTAAACCTCCAGAAGTATCATCTATAACTCATGAATAAAATGATGATATACATAACATGTTATCCAAATTGGAGGAACAACTTAGTGATTTGAGTGTTAGGTCAATAACAAGTAATGATTTGGGAAACACACAAAGAAAAATTCAAGAAATGGAAAATAATATGGATGAAATGGAAGACAATAAGAATGACATGAAAAAGAAGATGGATGAAAATAAAGAAGAAATGCAAAAATTTACAAAGGAATTGCAAAATTCCATGTCTTCCATGATCTTTCAGGCTCTAGATGAGAGACTACCCAAAGGACATATAAAAAATAAAGGAACTCATGAAAATAAAGGTAGTATTCAGGTTGAACAATCTACCAATACTAAGAAATTTTCAAGTGGATTTAACTTTAATAGTGGAGTTAATTACGGTGGGGGTCCTAAATTCAACTTTCACAAGATTGAATTAAAGAAGTTTGATGGTACACATGTCTTTGCCTGGGTGAAACAAATAGATCAATATTTGAAAATGCATAATATTATGGATGATAAGAAAAGGATTCACATAGCAACTATGAACTTTGAGATAAAACCATATCAATGGTATTATTGGGTAGTTAAAAAGAAGCCCCCTTTTTCATTATACTTGGGGTCTATTTACAAGATAGTTAGAAGAACAATATGGGAAAATGTGGGAACATTAATACTTCAGTCAGTTGACAAGAATCAAGCACTTAGGTGATATTGAAGATTACAATTCAAAATTTCAGGTATTGGCCACAAGGGTGGATAACATAAGCGATGATAATTTGTTGGAAGCTTACATGTGTGGATTAAAAGAAGACATTAAACATGAGATTTTATTAAGATATCCTACAAATATTATGGAAGCTATGTAATTTTCTCGTCATATTCAAGCCAAGAATAAGGCTACAGACAAGTTTACCATTGGAGCAGATACAAGAATCAAAGATCTTTGTGGGGTTCATAAGACAAGTGTACCTCAACCACTAAGGTTAACACCTCAACAAATGGATGAAAAAAGATTAAAGGGACTATGTTTCGATTATGACAGAAAGTACATTAAGGCACATAAATGCAGTGAGAAGAAAGTATTCTACATAGACAATGAAGAAGAAGAATATCAAGAATTGGAACCATCTCAAGATCTGGAGCCAGAAGAGACTACTCCAACGATATCTTGTCATCGACATCAATACTCCACAAAACTTCAATATAGAAGTATATATCAAAAATAAAAAGGTAACAATGTTGATTGATTCTGGCAGTACCCATAACTTCATCGATTACAAATTATCAAAAGATCTCAATTTCTTTGTATATCCAGCATCAAAGTTTCAAGTAATGATTGCAGATGGAGGTACCATAAATTGTTTTGGGAAGTGTCATAGTATAAATCTCAATACGGGGGAGTATTTATTGGATAGCCCCGTGATTTCAATCAAAATGGGTGGTGTTGATGTTGTATTAAGAGTCTAGTGGTTACAATAATTGGGAACAATGGCCCATAATTTTCAATATATTTTCATGATATTTTCCTCAAAAGGAAAGGAAATTGAGCTTATAGGTATCCAAGGGAAACCCTCTAAAGTGATAATCTCTAACAACATGACAAAATTACTCAAAAAGGGACACGATGGTGTAAATGCACAATTATGCTCACTATATGTTCAAACATCTATAGCCTCTACTCTAGTGGATCTCCAAAAAGTTATCAACAATTATTTGAAGGTATTTGGAGATATTCCTAAGGGTCTTCCACTTTCTCAAGATCATGACGATGTTATTTATCTGTGACTAGGAAGTGTAAATCAATTCTTCCATATTTCTTGCTTACAAAATATAATTAGTGACAAGATCCCGATGCAAATTGTTTTATCAGAAATTAATGGAGAAGGAGAAATCATACTAGAACTAGAAACAATCCTTGAAATAGGGATTAAGAAGCTACAAAATTGATCAATTATTGAGTACCTTGTCAAATGGAAGAACCTACCAGTGGAAGAGGTGACATAGGAAGATGATTTCTTCATGTAGACACAATCACAGTTGTTAAGTGTTTAGGACAACACTTGTTTTAAGGGGAGGGGCATGTTAATTCCTAGAAAAATCCCCATATAAATCCCCATGTTATGTATAAAACCCCTTATTAAGCCCTAGATATTGAATTATTACATTTCTAGTGTTATATTTGTATGTCGGCTAGAACCCTTCATTGCACCTTTTCATTACAATTGTACACTTTGTCTCCTATATATGTAACAAGGAGACTTAGTTTTAGTATCATGTTATCAGATCTCATATTGTATTTTGAATTGGATATATTGTAAAAGGAGGTTTCCCCTTCAAAGTGGACTATAATTCATTGATTTTTTATCATTTTTAAGTAATTGGATCCTAACATTCCATATATTCAATGAGTGTGTTGGATCTCCTTCAAATATTAACTTGAGCTCATCCACCTCAGAATCATCTATGTTAGGCTCATCCTCCACTAGCTTTCCCTCATTGAGCTCCACCCCATCTAGCTCATCAATTGTCCACCCATTTACACCAACCTAACCTGCCTTACATGGCTGATAATCTCTCAAATTTAGAAAAGATTATTAATGATCATACCTAGAATGATTCCACTTGGCCACCCATGCCGACTAAGCTACTCTTGAACATTCCCAAATTTGAAGGTCGACTTTGAGAGGATCCATCCAACCATTATATGATGTTTCATCTATGGTGATCCTCTAACAACATCACAAGTATTTCATGTGATTTAGGTTCTTTCAATGGACCCTCATTGTGGTGGTTGTTAAATGGTACATTGAAGAGATAATTGATTCTCACACCACCTTTGGGTCAATAGCTAAGGATTTTTTGACTTTAATTATTATTCCATCATGATACTAGTGTCTAAATTCTTACTATTATTTAACAAACCATCGATACTCATATGTGTAACATCCAGTTCCACAGAACACTTTTTATACATTGACTTATTCTTTGAGGACACTTGCAAGCAAGTGATCCAGTTAAATTATGGTACATTATGTTTATGTTTTGATTATGAGTTATGTTGTTATGAGTATTGAAATTCATATGTTGCTTTCTAGATGTATATATTGACAGGTATTATGATGAGGTTTTATGAGTGTACAGGGAACACGACAAGTTGAGGATGTCGATGGAATCAACATACTTCCTTGGACTCCTGATTGAGTTAGGGAGTGGACTTGTATTTGGTTTGAGTATTTAATTTATACACATGTGTTATATGATGATTTCAGTATGTATTTTATGTATATGGATTATTGACATTGTCCTTGTCATTAGATACAAGCATGGTGACGCTTGCTAATCCGACTCACATATGGAGTAAAGGGGTCATACACATAAACTATACGGATGATGGAGAGGTGTGGTAGCGTCCCTGTCACAACCTACTAGTACTCCAGTCGTGACCTGAATTGAAGGTTAACAATTACCTTGTTTAGAGAGGTCCACGATGTTGTGAGGGAAGAATGAAATAGTTTCTCATGAGGAATTCTAAGGGGTGTGCAATAAGGCATAATACTTATTCCTTAGAAAAACCCTTAGTCTCTCACAAGGTCGACCAGGGAGTGTTGATTCCAAGTGTCTGACAAACTTCCAAACTAGTCATTGGCGAGTGGAACCCTTGGAGCACAGAAGTGCGTCTTGAAGGGAACGTTGCATAAAAAAATTTGTGAGTCAATAAAATCTAGACGGCTTAGAAAATAAAACAAAAATGCTTAGACTTTGTTAGAAAAGAGCATACAATTAATCATAAAATTTTAAACTAGAAAACTAACCAAGAGTCTAAGTCTAGATGTTTGTTTAAATAAAACTTATAAATTGGGATAAGGGAAGTTAGAATTAATAACTTTAGTAAAAGGAGAATAAGAATAAAAAGTGGGTATGTGCACAGGTGTGCATGAAAATAATTAAAAGTATTTTTAATTAAAAGGAAATCATATCAAGAGAGAATAGGTGGTCAACCTAGAGTTAGTAATCTAATTTAATCAACTACTAAATCCTAACTAAAAGAAGATTCTTATTCAAACTCAAACTGAAATTTAGTTAGGGGACACAATAAATGAGGGATTGGGGAACTAAGAGACAATTAAGAGGAAAAATAGGAACAAATTGGGGAATGTGAGGGAAAATGATTAATTAAATAAATTAAAAAGGGAATTAACATGTGCAACTTGGAGAGAGTGTGACATGTGTTGTGGGTGAATAATCATGAATTTAATTATTTAAAATTGTTTATTTGTGCATGAGAGGACATGTTTCAATGCAAATTTTCCTATAAAATAAATGGTTAGGAAGAGAGAAAGTACCCTATTGTTGGATGAATGTTATGCTGCTGAAATTTTTACTGACTAGTTTACTTGTGGAGAGTTGGGTTGCAAACTTGTGCAAGAGGTGGAAGTCTCTCCTTGCGAGGGTAAGTTTGTGCTATTGAGTTTGGTTTTATATGTGTGGCCCCTTTGCGGCTCAGGTACCTAAGGGGGAAGAAGAGTTACCCTAGCATTAACTGGGAGGTATCGGTGAAGTCTTGGGATTGGCAGGTGAACGAGTGGATGTTGCGCAATGTTCCAGGTCGAGATCATCAACGACAATAAACATCTTGGTCACTGTATTTGATCTTGTAAAATTATTGTAATTGAATGTTACATGTATATTTGAATATATGGAAGAAACTATCGATACTGTGTAACAATCATTTATATATGAAAATTATATTTTTTTGTGAATGGAGATAATGTTAGCTAGTATAATGAATAGAAGGTTCATATGTTAATATATGATTCATCATGATATTTGTGTTAGAAATTTTGCTATGATTAAATATAGATTTTCAACTGCTATGTTGAACAAAATCTGATTTAATTAAATTTCATTGATACATTGAGATATCTATAGAGTAATCCAAATTGGTAAATTTTCTATTCGATTCTCCTTCGTTGGTCTCTACAATTGCTTCTGTTGTGACCGTAAATTCGTGTATAACGATAATAATTTCTTGTATAACAACTATGTAGTTGTGTGGATCCAGAATGACCCACGCAAATGCAAGTTGGGGTATCAAATTCTTTAATAGGCATTTAGTTATGGAGAATGTGATTTAGATTATTGTTATTTCTTTCCCTTGTATAATGCTAATGTATGAAATTTCATAAATATGTAAGCAGGTATTTTGCGTCACTTTTGTAAAAGAAATTCTGCAGAATTATGCACTATTATAATGTCCCTTAGTGACTCCATGCAAYACTGTGGTTCGAGAGATTAATCAATTCCTTCATTATCCAATTATCATGTTTTGTTCACTAATAAAAGGGACTTTTAACATCAGAGAACTGATATGTTTTGTTGTCTTTAAACTACTCACCTTGACTAAGACTGAATAAGTTTTCTAATAAGATGAGTTGGGAGAAACTTATTTCTTTTATATTTTTTCTGTTAAATTATTGGATAATGAAGGAATTAATTAAGGAAGAAGTATTGCATTCCTTTTTCCCACTCATTGAAAAATCTAATAATTGTTATATATTTTATCATGTAATAAGTTGAGTAGGACATTCCTCAATATATTTTTCCCTATCACATTGTATAATAATATATAAATTACAAATGAAGTAAAAGTGAATGGTTGGGCTATTTAATAGCATCGTTAAGGTAAGGGTTGGAGACTTACTTTAAGTTTCTCATTATATCAAGAAACAAACATCTTAGAATCAAGAATTGATTAAGGGATTTAAGTAAATACAATCATTAAATGATTCGATTACTTCTAATCCTTTATTGGAATTTTACAAACAAATATAAATACTTAAGACCTTATAGATTAATGATGAAATAAAAAATGATATAAATCAGATACATCTAATTGGGTTATTAATGAGATATGATTAAAATCTTGTCATTGATGAATCATAGTAAGGAACTATTATTGTAGCTTGGTCAACTGATCCTGAACGTTTATTTAAGAATTAGTGAGATATGTAATAATTATTGTTTTTAAAATTGTGTATTATGAGTTTCGATGGAATCATGTTACGTCTAATTAATTTTTGTGCATCGGACTAATACTTTAAGATGCAAGTTGTGCAATTTAATAAGGTAGATGTGATGAGTTTTTGCATGTAAATTTGGGGTCACGTCAATAGATATCTTACTAGGATTGGGTACAGGATAGATATCCTCATATTTTAGGCCTTTTAGAATGCTAAACGTTAATTGTTTCCTTGACTCTTGTTGTATTGTTGCATAGGTGGTAGTTTATGGTTCATTGGAAAATTTTAGCAATGTTGAATAAGAATAGATCGAATACCTATATGGTTATCCTTGTAAATTAATTGTTCCTTGCTTGTATAATTGTCATAACTGATGATTTAGTGACTCATGTTTTTTTTTTTAAATTATATATATATATATATATATATATATATATATATATATGAAAAGGGATACTTTGTTGTATTCGTTTACCTTTTTGTTGTAATCAAAGGGTTGTTTTATATGGTATCAGAGCGGGTTCAACTCTGCAACACTGGACCCATTACACCTTCCACTATTTTATATTTTATAGTTAAATATGTATCACTAATACAAATTGAATTTTGTGCATGACAAGTATCATGGTTAGAGGATGCAGTATGAGTAGATGTAAGGATGAGAGAGGAAGAGGTACCCTTCATCTGAGTACATCCACAGCCGAGGAATCTGCTCCACAGGGAGAAGAGTAGGCTAGTGAGCAGGAGCAAGTTGCAGTAGGGGATGTGGTAGGTTTGATGAGATCCTTTTAGAGGATGCCTGAGGTGCTAATCAATCGCCTTGATTGGGATGAGAGAAGAGAGTCGGTGCCTAATGAGGGTTCACATCACCCTCCTGTAGTTGGTAGTAGTATTCATAGAGAACTTGAGAAGGTGATATTTCCCGAGTTCTGGGGTGCCACTGATGGTTTAGTCATCGAGGCATGGTTGGAGAATATGGCAATGTGCGTTTCACTACGCAATTACACCTCCAACATGAAGGTTTGCATGGAGATATTTCAACTGAAAGGGAGTGGGATTCTTTGGTGGAAGACACTCTTACCACATCTGAACATGATTGTTGAAGACGTTTCATGGGAATTTTTCGAGTAATGATTCTGAGAGAGATACCTTTATGATGAGTTCATTGAGCACCAAATTAATGAGTTCAATTCTTTACGACAGGGTATTTGTACAATACCAGAGTATGATGCTAGGTTCATGGATTTTCCCATATATGCTCTGCATTTGAACACTGAGAAATTAAACGTTAACAAGTTTTTGTTTGGTCTCAACTTTAACATTCATGCCAAAGTGAGGATCTTGATGCCTCATACTTTGCACAATGCAGTTTAGAAGGATATCATTGCTGAATAAGAGTTGAACAATGGGGGTCATGGCAGGATCCCTTCCAGGTAGACAGGACAGACACCGCATTGAGCACCGCAACAATAGACACTTGTTAGACAGACTTCTAGGCACCATGATTCACCAAGAGGACCTATATTTTCTACACCATGTAGACTAACTACTGGTCAGAGGACTCTGTACATAACACCACCGTAGCAGCAACAACGTCATCCTCAACAACATCAATAGTCTATATCTTTTCCATAGAATATATCGGGTCCTCAGAACCCGAGACCAACAGATTCTTCCTCTAGGACTAGAAGCATCGACCCTAAGAAAGGATGTTGGACTTGTGGATATATACAATACTAGAGAGATTGTCCTATAGAGAAGGCAAGAGCTATTGGATTAGTAGGAAAAACGAAAGTGGGAGATTTGGGCAAGGCCCATAGGATTCATGCAACGGTTAATAACCGCCAAGCCGAGCATCAATCTATAGTTCTCGAGACTTCAGGTATGATAGTTGATCAATAATTTAGTGTTTTGATAGATACAAGAGCTACTGAGAGTTTTATATCTAGTGTTGCACTTAAAAGAATTAAGTTAAAGGAAGTTGAACAAGATGAGTTTATATATGTGGAAATGGCATCTTGTGCCAGGCAAAAGGTTGGAGGAAAAGTTAAGGGTTATAACATTAACTTGGGTGATTTCGTCACAAGTGTAAACTTGCATGTCACAATCTTGGGATCTTATTACATTATCATTGGAATGGATTGGTTAGAAACACATGAGGCGATACTTAAATGTAAGACAAAACCATTAATTTTGATTGATGATTTGGGACATAGTATAATAATTGTGGGAAGAAACCAAGGAGTGTCACTGATATTTATTTATTCCCTATAATTATAGAAAATAATATGCAAATTGTGTAAGTTATATGACATTTTATCACTTAATGAAAAGGGGGACATGGAAGGATTAGAAAACCTTCTTGTAGTGTCAGAGTTCGTTGATGTTTTTCCTGAAGAACTAGCAGGTTTACCTCTAGAAAGAGAATTGGAATTTATTATAGATATAAATCCTGGTACATAACCAATTGCAAGAATGCCATATTGGATGTCGACGCTAGAATTGAAAGAGTTAAAGATGAAATTGAAGGAGTTGTTGGATTTGGGAATTATACATCCAAGCATATCACGATGGGGTACGCCAATAATTTTTGTAAGAAAGAAGGACGAATTGTGGGGGCATTGCATTGACTATCTCCATTTAAACAAAGCCACGATCAAGAATCAGTACCCATTATCGAGAATTGATGATTTATTTGATCAAATGAAGGGAGCGATAGTATTTTCAAATATTGAATTGAGATCGATATACCATCAGTTGCTAATTAAAGAGGAAGACATTCCTAAAACAACATTTAAGGAAAGATTCAAACATTATGAGTTTATTGTATTTCCGTTTGGATTGACGAATTCCCTGAGTTTATTCATGATTTTAATGAACGGGGTATTCCGAGAGTATTTGGATAAGTTCGTACATGTATTAATTGACTATATATTGATTTACTCTCAAACAAGAGAGGAGCACGAAAAACACCTAAGATTGGTTTTGCAATGTTTAAGAGAAAACAAGTTGTACAGAAAGTTGTCGAAATGTTCGTTTTATTAGACAAAGATTCACTATTTGGGGCACATTATCTCTAGAGAAGGTATCGTTGTAGATCCAAAGAAAGTTGAGGCTATTATGGAATGGACAAAACCAACAATTGTGCATGAAGTACGTAGTTTTATGGGATTAGCAGGTTACTATCGACACTTTGTTGAAGGATTTTCAAAGATAACAAATCCAATTGCAGAATTGAAGAAGAAGAACAAAAAATTTGTATGGTCTGAGAAATGCGTGGAAGCATTTCAGAAACTTAAGGAATTATTAACGACAACGCTGATATTGAAAGTTCTATATATGGACACAAAATTCTTGGTATGCATAGATGCATCTAAGGAAGGATTGTGCATAGTATTAATGCAAGATGATAAAGTCATCGCATATATTTCGAGGAAACTAAGAAAACATGAAGAGAATTATAATATGCACGACTTGGAATTGTTAAATATTTTTTATGCCTTGAGATTTTAGAGACATTATGTTTTTGGACAAAAATTCGAGTTAAAAACTAATTACTGTGGATTGCAACATGTTTTTACTCCGAGTGACTTGAACGCATGACAAAGGCGTTTGTCATAACTTTTAAGTGAATACAATTTTGAGATCATGTATATCAAGGGAACAATTAATAGAGTAGCAGATGCGTTGAGTCAGAGACCTCACTTTTTCTCAGTGATACCACTACATATGAACCTTCAAGAAAATATTTTAATGTTACAGATTGATGACGACTGGTACAAGGAAGTAAAAGACAATATCAGATGAGATACGATGATGATACCTAGATATGAGGGATATTCTTTTGACAATGACAAGATTTTAATATATAATAGCATAATTTGTGTACCACCAAATGATGAATTAAGAAATTTAATTTTGAACGAAGCTCATTGAGGGGTCTATATGGCTCATCTTGGAGTACGAATATGAAGGAAAATATTAAACCACTATTCTTTTGGAAAGGTATGAAGATAGATATAGTTAAATACGTGGCAAGATGTCTTAAATGTTAGCAATTGAATGCTGAACATAGACATCCAACGAGATTGTTACAACCACATGTGATTCTTGAATCGAAATGGGAAGTCATTTCGATGGATTTTATTGTTGGATTTCCATGGACGACAATGAGACATGATTCTATTTTTTTGGTCGTTGATAGATTGACGAAAAGTGCACACTTTATTCCAGTATATATGACGCATCAGACATCAGACATAACTAGAGTTTTTGTAAATTATATTGTGATATTGCATGGTGTACCAAGAAAGATAATATGTGATCGAGGATCGGTATTCATTGGACAATTTTGGACTAGTTTCCAAGAGGCTTTGGGAACACAATTGAATTTTAGTACAACATATCACCCTGAAACAAATGGAGAAACTAAAGAATGAATCAAATTCTCGAGGATACGCTTTGAATGTATCTGATGGATCACTAGAAACATTGGGAAGAATTTTTACCATTGGTAGAGTTTGCGTACAATAATAGTTATCAAAGTACAATAAAGATGGAACCTTTTGAGTTTCTATACGAACGACTGTGTAGGACACCTTTGAGTTGGGACTGACTAGAGGACATGGTCCTAGTGGGACCAGAAGTGATACAAGAAATGGAAGATCAGATGCAATCCACAAGGAAAAGGATTAAATAAGCGCAAGACCGACAAAAGAGTTATGCAGATGTGCACCGTATAGACCGCAATTACGACATTGGTGATAAAGTATTTTTGTGGGTGAAACTGCATAAGAGTTCGATTAAGTTTGGAAAGGGTGATAAACTCTCTCCAAATTTTGTGGGACCTTTCGAAGTTGTGGAAAATAAAGGACCTGTTTCTGCCTTATACACACCTGGGGTAATGTGGAAGAAATCTTCAATCCACTTGGTGTGTCCTTGGGGGCAAGTTTTGAGTCAAGGTGTTGTCACCTGATCCTCAACTCCTCCATCTAGGCCAATGATCCAGGTGGATACCGGTGGCCACCGACCTTTTCCAAATGGCTCAAAACAATTTTCTGGCAATTTTGGAAATTTACTATTTTTAGCAGGTTTTAACTTCTGGGGCCATTTTGAGGGTCCAAATGAATGTTTTTCGAGATCAAGGTTCTCAATGATAGCCAAAGGCATAATTGATCCCCCAAAATGAATCTCCTCGACGATACCTTTCCAACGAGCTATCACACGCCTAAAACGAAGATCGTATGCAAAAGTTACGACCCCGAGAAGTTGATGTACTCACTTACCCAAACGGGGCCCACATGACTTTTGGCGCTTCATCTCCTAGGGTTAGGTTTTTAGATGTTTAGGAATTTTGGCATTCCCATTTATTGTAAAAGGGCCTTCAGAGCCTCATTGTGATCATCTTCTTGCGAATGCAAGTAACCGTCACATCTCTTCTCAGAGATAAGCTGCCACCATTCTAGCGAGTCTTTCACTCTGTATTTTTACAGTCTCTGTACATTTCTCTGATTAATAGAAATCGTGTATTACTGTATATCTGTGTTTATGGTTTCATCTCTGATACATTTATGCTATATTATTGAATATCTGCAGTATCTCTGTGCATTTCTTTATTATATCTCCGCTCTCATTTCATGCTGAAAATAATCCGGATCAACCAACTCCTAGCGAAGCCAAGGGGGGTAGTCCCTATAAAAATAATCTAAGGCTCTTTTAAACTAAGAAAAACAAAAGAACTACTTCTAGGAGTTTATTTCTTAATAAAACAAAGGCATTCAACACTTAACATTCATCATTTGAGATAATCAGATAAGTCATTTGTCCATAAGCATGCATATATCAAGTAGGATAAAATATCTAGAAGATTAACAAAATTAGTTAGACAATTGCATGAATGAAGTAAATTGCTTACATACATAAAGATAAACCAGTTGTACCAGTGCCTAAAAATGAGTCGTGGGAAAGTGTTGATCGAGTGTTTTATTAAGGTAAATTAAAGGTAGATTAATGAGAGAATATGTGTCCTATTTAGAGGCTAACTCTTTGTTTAGAAACTTGTGGAGAACTTACCGAAACCCAAGAGGTCTCACTAGTAAGTTTAGTAAGGATGTCGGATGTCCAAAATGGGTGGTAAACCTGTTAAAGTTTCTGTTATTATTAGGTTACTTTCAATTTACTAGATATCCATAGAAAAGATAGGATCACTGAGAGAAACACAATCAAAAGAGTACACAAGAATTTATCCTGGGAAACCCTAAAGGGGAAGAAAACCCAACAAAACTTCCTTAATATAGATAGACAATACAATGCCAAGACAATGAACTAAATAACACATAAATTCCTCTCCCAAGGATGTGCCTCTCTCTCTCTCTCTCTCTCTCTTCCTTCTTCTGGCAACTGGTAACTACAACTTCCTTCAATACTTGCGCACTAGATGAGTGAGGTGAGTGTGTGTCCAAATGAGGCGCTAACCTATTTTATTTATACAATATGTCATGTGTGAACGAGGGTGTCTTTTCACTGGTTGGGTCGACTTCTCATTCTGGGTGGTTATAACCACTTTAATATATTCTGGTTGGGCCGAATTCTTATTCTGGGTGGTTATAACCACTTTAAAATATTCTGGGGCTGACTTTTCATTTATCCTATTACAATTAGGGTTTGACCAATCCACAAAGGGGGATTTGGTTAATTACAATGCCCAACATGATCAATCCATAAAAGGGGATTGATCTAATCAATAATAAATATATTTTATCTTTATCCACAAAAGGGGATAAGAATATTCTTTGCAGTTACACAATATTTTAACACTCCCTCTTAACAAGAAGGATATTCTTTATCTTTTGATAGGTCACTAGATGTCGACATCAACTAGGTAGAAACACCCATTGGATAACATCATCAACTGGGCAACATCATCAACTGGATAACATCATCAATTGGGAAACATCATCAACTGGGTAACATCATCAACTAGATAATAGGAGGCATCAATATAATCCACTTGGTCATCTGGCATCATGATCACTGACTGACATATCTATAAATCATCAGAAGTTTTGTTCTCTTTATTTTCACACAAAAGATACTCTTTCTTTATTTTGTCTTCACGCAAAAGATACTTCTTTCTTATGTTCACACAGAAGATATATTATCTTCACACAAAAGATGTCTTATCTTCACACAGAAGATATTCTATGAGTTTTGTGATTCCTTTTATGTTCTCCCTTCTCTTGTAGTCATCTATCTCACCCATTCACTGGGGAAGACTACTACCATAGCTTCACTCCTAGTCATCCCACATGAACTAGAGAAGCTAAGATGCTAGCCTAGGAAATACTAGACTCCCTTTCCATGATCCATGCAGGATCATGACACAAACCTCAAGAGCCAACTAACCATTCCACATGGTCAAGGTTTGTGTTCCAGGCTACTCAATCCTTGGACAAAGGAGAGTATCTACCCACTGCCGCTTGGAGAAACATCCACATTCATCTCTACGAGGGTGGTCACACCCCTCTCTATGAGTGTATTCTAGCATGTGCCTAGAGTATCCAAAACTCAACACTTGGACAGAGGCAAACCTTGGCAAATTTCTCATTCCCCTTCTCTATGAAGGTCTCTTCCTTCTCTATGAAGGTCTCTTCTCTTTCTCCTTCTCTATGAAGTTCTACCCATGGGATTGCTCATTCCTTCTCTACAAAGGTCTAGCTATGGGATCTAAAAAATATCTTGTGGTCCAAAATCTTTCCATGGTATAATTATTAAAGTTTATGTTATTATTAGGTTACTTTCAATTTACTAGATAACAATAGCATAGATAAGATCACTGAAGTAAACATAATCACAAGAGTACACAAGCATTTATCCTGGGAAACCCTCAAAGGGAAGAAAACCCATCAAAACTTCCTTAATATAGATATCCAATACAATGCCAAGACAATGAACCAAACAATACAAAAATTCCTCTCCCAAGGATGCGCCTCTCTCTCTCTTCCTTCTTCCGGCAACTGGTAACTACAACTTCCTTCAATACTTGCACACTAGATGAGTGAGCTAAGTATGTGTCTAAATGAGGCTCTAGCCTCTCTTATTTATACAATCTAGCACGTGTGAACTGGGGTGTCTTTTCACTAGCTGGGTCGACTTCTCATTCTGGGTGGTTATAACCACTTTAATATATTCTGGTTGGGCCGAATTCTCATTCTGGGTGGTTATAACCACTTTAATATATTCTAGGGCCGACTTTTCATTTAGCCTATTACAATTAGGGTTTGACCAATCTGCAAAAGGGGATGTAACGACCCCTTCGTTATGTCTATGAATAGCGAAGTACAATAGGAATAACAAATAAGAAATTAACAACATCACCTAAATCATATCAATGCAAAACACATGACATCATAACTAAGGTGACACATGATCAGAATATAAACAAACTCTACAATATCATTGCGGAACGAAATTGCAAACTATAATGCCAACCAATCTCATCATATTATCACCAATAACAATAATTTTGCCGAATATAAAACTGCCTTCTACTTTACCATTAAAATCATACCGTTGCCACTCACCCACTTCAGAGACGTCCCTCGCGTTGTGCCGCTTCCCTCGCTCCGTGCCGCTTCTGCTTGCCGACCAAAGAAAGCTCACCGGTACCTCCCAGCCAGCGCTAGGGGTACTCTTCTTCCCCCTTAGCCCCCCGAGCCGCAAAGGGGCCACACAAGAACCAGAGATAGACTAGCGTCTCAGCTCGCCTCCACGGCGGAGCTACCACTCCAAACACAGCTGAGATATACCCAACTCCTCACAAGC
>ML786913.1:464569-478436 GCA_009831015.1 Picea engelmannii | reverse complement strand
GTAAAACATCCTGTCATCAATCATGACGCATCATCATCAAGGTTAAGTGGTTCATCATCATAAAAATCCAGATCACTTGCGAGCAAGTGTCCTCAAAGAATAAGTTTTTTCAGTGCGCCAGAGCGGGATGTTACAGGGGATTTGGTCAATTACAATGCCTGACATGATCAATACACAAAAGGGGATTGATCTAATCAATAATAAATATATTTTATCTTTATCCACAAAAGGGGATAAGAATATTCTTTGCAGTTACACAATATTTTAGCAGTCCCTCTTAACAAGAAGGATATTCTTTATCTTTTGACAGGTCACTGGATGTCTTCATCAACTAGGTAGCAACATCCACTGGATAACATCATCAATTGGGCAACATCATCAACTGGATAACATGAGGCATCATTATAATCCACTTGGTCATCTGGCATCATGATCACTGAATGGCATATCTATAAATCATCAGAAGTTTTGTTTTCTTTATATTCATGTGGAAGATACTCTTTCTTTATTTCGTATTCACGCAGAAGTTACTTCTTTCTTATCTTCACACAGAAGATATCTTATCTTCACACATAAGATGTCTTATCTTCACACATAAGATATTCTATGAGTTTTTCCATTCCTTTTATGTTCTCCCATCTCTTGTAGTCATCCATCTCACCCATCCACTGGGGAGGACTACTACCATAGCTTCACTCCTGGTCATCCCACATGAACTAGAGAAGCTAATATGCTAGCCAGGAAGGCTAGACTTCCTTTCCATGATCCACGTAGGATCACGACACAAACCTCAAGAGCCAACTAACCATTCCACATGGTCAAGGTTTGTGTTTCATGCTACCTAATCCTTGGCCAGAGGAGAGTATCTGACCGCTGCCCCTTGGAGAAACATCCACACTCCTCTCTACGAGGGTGGTCACACCCCTCTCTATGAGGGTATTCTAGAATGTCCCTAGAGTATCCAAAACTCAACACTTGGACAGAGGCCAACCTTGGAAAATTTCTCATTCCCCTTCTCTACGAAGGTCTCTTCCTTCTCTAGGAAGGTATCTTCTCTTTCTCCTTCTCTATGTAGGTCTACCTGTGGGATTTCTTATTCCTTCTCTATGAAGGTCTAGCTATGGGATCTAAAAAATCTCTTGTGGTCCAAAATTTTTCCATGGTATAATACCATGCTACCCATATGTTGGGCACCATCCATCTACTAGATAACTTTCATCTTGATCAAAATATTTGGGCACCGTTCATCTGCTTTCCTAACTGTACCAAATTACGATCCTCCATTTCGAAATCGGAGACACAACTCCCTCTTCCACCAAACTAAGAGCTTCTAATCATCATCCTTGAAGTTTTCTTTTGTAATATCCTGGGTGCCTTCTTGAGTTCGAACATTTCTTTCTTTCTAACTTCATACTGGATCAACCTGCTTCCTCTGCATCTATAAGAATGGTACTGGACAAACCTGTAGTTACCTACATCTCATCAACTATATCTGAGTATCCATCTTTTTCTTCATCTTGAACATTTCCATTCTTCATTTTTAGGAGCCTCCTGCTCCTATATAAATACTTGATACTGTCTGGTTCGCATTGGCTGTCACCATATCATAAGTCCTTCTCATGCTGTCTAACTTCTACAATTCAAGGCATAAGTTCTTTCTTCCGAGACCTGTAAACTTACTTACAATATTATTTTTGAGATATGTCACTTAGCCAATTTAGTCAGTAACAATAAGCAATAATAAAACTATATCATGATTCCTATCAGACTAGTACACATCTTTTCTTTAAGCAAAAATTTTTCAACCACGTACACATCTGAAACCCTAATCATGAATAAGAATTTTGAACTCGTTTTCACTCTAGATATGAAATTACCAAAATTTTCCCTTACTATCATAGCTAAACACATACCTTTGTCACTCTCATGAGTGATCATACCTGAAATAAATATTTTATCTCTTTATTTATCCTCTTCTTTGATACTTCCTTCATAAGTCTGCATAGACACTGAAATAAAACGAGGTTAATTAACATTCTCACAAAAAAACTAACTTGTAATGATAAAGTATTAAATTAAACAAGATACTAAAAATAAACATGAATACTTATCTTTTGTTTTTGTGTGGGGAGGCTCCACAGACTCCACCATTTTCTATCTTTCTTCAAATCAACTATCTTCAACTTAAAGTACATAATCCTTAATTTCTACTAAATCTTTCTTTGAGGGAGGAGATTCCTCTTCCTCTACCACATGTGCTTGATACTTTCTTTTACCTTTTCCTTGAGGACAGTCATAGGAAAAGTGTCCCAACTTTTGACAGTTGTAGCATCTGATCTTTGAAATGTCTTTCTTCTTATCTAGAACTCTTACAGAGTTAGCTTCTTTATTGTTCTTCTTGAAGGAACTTCTTCTGTTCTTTTGAATTGTAAGAGCTTCCTCTTTGTTAACAGTTAATCGTTTATGTTGGTCTACAAGTCTAGATTCTTTGTGTGTGCAATCTGCCCATAACTTATCAAACTTGGGTAACTTGCTTCTTGCACACACTCCTTGTATAAAAGGAACCAAAATGTTGGAAATCCATTTAGGGTTGTGGTTACAAGATCTTTGTCACTAATGACATATCCAATAGCTGCAAGCTGATCTCTGATTTGAGAAACTCTCATAAGATAGGATATGATAGATTCTGAGTTTTCCATCTTCATATTACGAAGCTGATTTCTTAAGCCAAGTTTCCGACTGATGTCTTTTCTTTCATATAACCTACTAAGTGTTTCATACATTTTCCTTGTTGTTTGTAGTTCAGATATATGAGGGATCAAATGGTCGTTTACTGAATCTGACACGATTCTCTTTGCTTTCTTTTCATTCTTCTTATGCTTTGGTCTTTTTCTCTTCTTCCTCTAGTTTTGGTACACCCACTGTAACATGTTCTAGGAGATCATTCTCATCTAGAATCATCTGCAACCTATGCTTCCAAGATATGAAGTTTCCAAATCCTTGCAGTCTGTCTTCTACCCTCATACCGGTAGCCATTCTTTATTGCAGTATAAACCCTAGCCCTCCGGGCTATAGAAATAATAGAAAAATCAAATTTCTTGGATCTGAAAACTGAACTCACCAAAAGATGCACTGGATTGAGGCGAGTAGCCTGATGTGTTTAGATTTCAAAAAATCTAACTTTTACCCCTCCAAACTTGATCTGCAGATTTCTGGATCGGTGCTTCTGGTTTTCTGGTACTTCTGGCTTTCTGGTACTTCTAGTACACTGGTACTTCTAGTTTTTTTGTACTTCTGGTACTTCTGGTACTTCTGGTACACTAGTACTTCTGGTTTTCTGGTACTTCTAGTACTTTGTGAAAACTAGGGTTTTACTTTTTGGGAGATCTAGCCACTGAAAAAGTGTGCTGAGGATGCCAAATGTTCCTTGAGGTAGGACACACCTTTTTAGATGGATTTGGGGATGAAATTATTCTTCAATAAAATCCCTAATTTGCATGTACGACAATAGTGACGTTTTTCTTTTTCCTGTGAAAGATGCTCTCTTCATCTTAGCTCTGATACCATGTTAAATTTTCTACTATTATTAGGTTACTTTCAATTTACTATATAACAATAGCATAGATAGGATCACTGAGAGAAACACAATCACAAGAATACACAAGCATTTATCCTGGGAAACCCTCAAGGGGAAGAAAACCCAACAAAACTTCCTTAATATAGATAGCCAATACAATGCCAAGACAATGAACCAAGCAATACAAAAATTCCTCTAACAAGGATGCACCTCTCTCTCTCTTCCTTCTTCTGACAACTGGTAACTACAGCTTCCTTCAATACGTGTGTACTAGATGAGTGAGTTGAGTGTGTGTCTAAATGAGGCACTGACCTCTCTTATTTATACAATCTAGCATGTGTGAATTGGGGTGTCTTTTCACTGGCTGGGCTGACTTCTCATTTTGGGTGGTTATAACCACTTTAATATATTCTGGTTGGGCCGACTTCTCATTCTGGGTGGTTATAACCACTTTAATATATTCCGGGGCCGAATTTTCATTTAGCCTATTACAATTAGGGTTTGACCAATCCGCAAAAGGGGATTTGGTCAATTACAATGCCCGACATGATCAATCCACAAAAGGGGATTGATCTAATCAATAATAAATATGTTTTATCTTTATCCACAAAAGGGGATAAGAATATGCTTTGCAATTACACAATATTTTAACAATAATACCATGCTACCCATCTGTTGGGCACCATCCATCTGCTTTCCCAACTGCACCAAATCACAATCCTCCATTTTGAACTCAGAGACATAGATCCCTCTTGCACCAAACTAAGAGCTTCTAATCATCATCCTTGAAGTTTTCTTCTGTAATATCCTGGGTGCCTTCTTGAGTTTGAACATTTTTTTTCTAACTTCATACTGGATAAACCTGCTCCCTCTACATCTTTAAGAACGGTACTGGAGAAACCTGTAGTTACCTGTATCTCATCAACTATATTTGAGTATCCATCTTTTTCTTCATCCTAAACATTTATGTTTTGCATATTTAGGAGCCTCTTGATCCTATATAAATACTGGATATTATCTTCATAAGTCTTCATAGATACTGAAGTAAAATGAGGTTAATTAACATCCTCACAAAAATGTCTAACTTGTAATGATAAAGTATTAAAGTAAACAATATACTAGAAATAAACATGAATACTTATCTTTTGCTTTTGTGTGAGGAGGCTCCATGGACTCCACCATTTTCTATCTTTCTTCAGATCAACTATCTTCAACTTAAAGTACATAACCCTCAATTTCTGCTAAAGCTTTATATGAGGGAGGAGATTCTTCCTCTACCACATGTGCTTGATACTTTCTTTTCTCTTTTCCTTGAGGACAGTCATACGAAAAGTGTTCCAACTTTTGACAGTTGTAGCATTTGATCTTTGAAACATCTTTCTTCTTATCTGGAACTCTTACGGAGTTAGCTTCTTTATTGTTCCTCCTAAAGGAAATTATTTTGTTCTTTTGAACTGTAAGAGCTTCCTCTTCGTAAAAAAATAATCTCTTATGTTGGTATGCAAATCTAGATTCTTTGTGTGTGCAATCTGCCCATAACTTATCAAACGTTGGTAACTTGCTTCTTGCACACACTCCTTGTACAAAAGGAATCCAAAATGTTGGAAACCCATTTAGGGTTGTGGTTACAAGCTCTTTTTCACTAATGACATCTTCAATAGCTGCAAGTTGATCTCTAATCTAAGAAACTCTCATAAGATAGGATGTGATAGATTCTGAGTTTTCCATCTTCATTTTACGAAGCTGATTTCTTAAGGTAAGATTCCGACTAATGTCTTTGTTTTCATATAACCTGCTGAGTGCTTCATACATTTGCCTTGCTTTCTGTAGTTCGGATATATGAGCTATCAAGTGATCCTTTACTGAATCTGATAGGATTCTCTTTGCTTTCTTTTCAATCTTCTTATGCTTGGTCTTTTTCTCTTCTTCCTCTGGTTCTAGTACACCCACTGTAACATGTTCTAGGAGATCATTCTCATCTAGAATCATCTGCAACCTATGCTTCCAAGATCTGAAGTTTCTAGATCCTTCCATCTTGTCTTCTACCCTAATGCTGGTAGCCATTCGTTCTTGCAGTAGAAGGAACCCTAGCCTCCGGGCTATAGAAATAATAGAAAAATCAAATTTCTTGGATCTGAAAACTGAACTCACCAAAAGATGCGCTGGACTAAGGCGAGTAGCCTAGTGTGTTTAGATTTCAGAAAATCCAAATTTTACCTCTTTAAACTTGATCTGCGGATTTTTGGACTGGTGCTTTTGGTTTTTTGGTACTTCTGGTACACTAGTACTTCTGGTTTTTTGGTACTTCTATTTTTTGGTTCTTTTGGTACACTAGTACTTCTGGTTTTCTGGTACTTTTGGTACACTGGTACTTTTGGTTTTTTGGTAGTTTGTGAAAACTAGGGTTTCACTTTCCGGGATATCTAGCCACTAAAAAAGTGCACTGAGGATGCCAAAAAGTTCCTTGAGGTAGGGCACATCTTTCTAGATGGATTTGGGGCTGAAATTCTTCTTCAATAAAAAGCCCTAATTTGCATGTACGACAACAATGACGTTTTTCTTTTTCCTATGAAAGATGCTCTCTTCATCTTAGCTCTGATACCATGTTAAAGTTTCTTCTATTATTAGGTTACTTTCAATTTACTAGATAACCATAGTAAATACAGGATTACTGAGAGAAAAAAATCACAAGAGTACACAAGCATTTATCCTGGGAAACCCTCAAGGGGAAGAAAACCCAACAAAACTTCCTTAATATAGATAGCCAATACAATGCCAAGACAATGAACCAAGCAACACATAAATTCCTCTCCCAAGGATGTGCCTCTCTCTCTCTTCCTTCTTCCGACAACTGGTAACTGCAACTTCCTTCAATACTTGTGCACTAGATGAGTGAGCTGAGTGTGTGTCCAAATGAGGCGTTAACCTCTCTTATTTATACAATTTGGCATGTGTGAACTGGGGTGTGTTTTCACTGGCTGGGAAACTTCTCATTTTGGGTGGTTATAACCACTTTAATATATTCTGGTTGGGTCGGCTTCTCATTCTGGGTGGTTATAACCACTTTAATATATTCTGGGGCCGAATTTTCATTTAGCCTATTACAATTAGGGTTTGACCAATTTGCAAAAGGGGATTTGGTCAATTACATTGCTTGACAGGATCAATCCACAAAAGGGGATTGATCTAATCAATAATAAATATATTTTATCTTTATTCACAAAAGTGGATATGAATATTTTTGTAGTTACACAATATTTTAACAAAACCAGGTCCCGAGAGGACCTGCCTTACTTCACAGATTCCCCTTGGGCGTTTTCACGTGCATTGAGATAACAACTTTTGAGATTTTCCTAATTAAACTACAAACAAGGTTTATTGAATTTTCAAGATTGAAAGAGATTAAATTTTTTAAATAACTGATATATATGCTTTGCAAGAAACTTGAAAAGTGGAACTTGCAAGAATTATGGATGAAAGTGGAAAATAAATTCTAAACTAAACATGCATAAAGATTGAAAGTATTTTTTAGACATGCATGTGAAATGTGATTGTTATGTGTGTTATATTTTCTTATGATTGTATGTGTGTTTAAGATCAAAAGACGAAACTTTCACATAAAGAAAATGAAGCCAAACCACAACACACAAATCCCCCTAATGGGGATGGAGAAACTGGACACAAAAGGGCTCTATTTTATTAAACCTATTACAATGAGAACTAAGTTCTGTTTGAGCTTATCCTTTTAGAAAATTAGATCCTTATAAGATTTGGATCTTGAAAATTACAAGAAATTTAAAACAGAAAAATCTTCTTTGATGAAGTAAGAAACCCACACATACTCTAAAAGCCCTGATTTCGCCAAAAATTGACATAATATCCCCTTGTGCCTGCTATTTCTTCAATAAAACAAAAAGCAATTAAAAGCAGAATATGGCCAAAAAAGCACTTTAGAAGTGTCTTTCGTCAACTCCAAAAAAAACAAAAAAATTGACTAAGTAAAATTTATGCTAAAACTTGTAAATTTTTTAGAGATTTTTGGGATTTCTTTTAGGAAAGAAAATGAAACCACTCTGAAATTGCCAAATAAAATAAATGAATCTCAATCAATCATATCCCTTCAAGCCTTTATATTTTTAAGAAAAGAAACTACCAATAAAGGAGCTTTTCTTAACTAGATCTAGCTTTAGATAGATGAAAAATAAAAGCCTAGATCTAGATACTTTGCAAGCAAAAATGAAACTAAGTTAAACTTTGGATTCAAATATAGCTTCTTATGCTTGCATAAAGGAAGTAACCAAACAACTTTTGAATAATGTGAGAGGGAGAAAGGAAGAAACTCTTTTTTCCAATAATTGAAAAATATGGGCTATGGAGTCCTCAATGAAGAGTAGAGGGAGCTTTATTCCTTGATAATCCTGGACAAATGAAGGTTGAAACTATAACCATTCAATCCTCCAAGATTTAAGAACTTGTAACCCTGCAAACCCTATTAAATAAGGTCTCTCCTACATAAAACATAAACTCAGATTTGCATGTTAGTTTAACCAAAAAAAAGACATGCAATATAAAAGTTTGTGAGTTATAAGAAAAGAAATGAGATTAATCAAATTAGATTTACCTAACTCTACTGTATGAAAACATAATTTCAAATACTTTTCAATATATATACAAAATTGAAGAAAAAAATACAGATTACCTCACAACCATAGCATAAGATTCAAGCATCCACACATAACATCAACACCAATGGAACTCCAAAGTCTCTTTATTCAATATTAGAAATAAAAATTATGATACAATGTGTATATGTCTTCCCAACAAAATCCAAATAAAAAATGGAGAGGGTCGACCCTGCTTATATAGAAAAGGGGGTGATACTTCTAAGAGGGATGTGCATAGGGTTAGGAGGAGATGCGCAAGAGTAAAGGGGAGTGTCGCACTTAGTAAATGGGGAGATGTGTGGAGTAGTGTGAGGTGAAGGGTAGTGATGAGTGGGTGAAGTGAGGATGAGTGGGGTGAAGTGGGAGTGAGTGGAGTGGAAGGGGGAGTTTGAGGGTGAGTAGGATCTTTGGGATGTGCACCATCCCTTTAGAATGCACCATCTAATCAAGTGGGGTCGAGTCCCTACATTGGGTTCTCCTCCACATCCATGTCACCCTTAGTGAAGTCGCCTTACCATTTTCTTAACTCACCTTGGAATTCAATCAACTAGGGACAAGGAAAAAACATGTTTCTAACATGTTCCTCAGTTTCCCTAAAAAATAGGGATTTAATTAAATTACCCCTTTTCCGTATTTTTCGAGTAAATTTCATTTTTTAGTGAAAATAATCACTTTTTTTTTTGTCTCGAAAGAAGGGAAATAGGGGTTTACATGATACTCTGGACTGGAAAACGACCATAAATATGGAATCTGACAATGTTTGATGCCATATTTTTTTACAACTTATGGCTTTACAATTAAAAAATTCCATTTTTTCGGGAATTTTACTTTTTCACTAAAACATTAAAAAAAACCTATCAAACCTAGACGCAATTTCCATGACTCAACTAAGATGACCTAGCATGAACTCATATACATTCAGACACTATGAATTTTTTATACCATGCCAAGGCCTAACCAATAGCACATACTCTAGCTTTGGACTCAGTCTCTTGAGTGAAAAAACTTAGAAATTATTAATCGCCCACAAATGTAGGAAAAAAATAATTAACAAGTGAAAAAAAACACTCTAGAGTACATTCTCGTACCTAGGTCTTAGGTGGCCAATATCCTTTTACAATATTTCATACTCAGGACATTTATTACAATGATGGAAATGTGGAAAAAGGTGGTCATTTGAAAGACCGACTGAACTTTGAACTCTATCATATGAGCACTGATTGCTCAATATTTGGCGGCTCATTAGGAAATCCAGCTTGTGCAAACTGGTGGATAACATTGGCTCCATATGGGGACATGTGGTTTATATTTACATGTGAAGGAGACCATGCGAGAATCAAGAATTATGTGACCTGCATCATTGATGCCTTGTCAACAATGATATCCATATAAAACCAATATAAACATGAATTTGCAATGATAAAATACAAGTACATATAATACAACAAAACATTTAATATACATGTGAATATAGTACAAAAAGTAGTAAATAATGTACACAAATACAAAGAACAATGTACAAAGGATAAGAGTTAGAGAGTATGATACAGAAGATGCCCCCATGGGCATCAGATCTTCTCGCTGAAGAAAATATTGAGAAGTTGGTCATTGACTGGAAGGGCCAAATTCTCACCATCCAACCTGTTGAGATAAAATGAATTCTTTCCAGCTGTACCCTACATGATGTATGGAACTGTCCATTAACTGTCAAACTTTCCATGATTACCTGGATTTTCCCTTCTTTTATCCCAAAGAAGGATTGTGTCCCCTTCATAAAAAACTCTCTGTCATGAAGACTTATCAAAATTATTCTTTACCTTGTCCTGATTCTTTATACTCTGATCCAATGATTTCCTTCTGATCTCATCTAACTCTACCAACTTATCAATTCTTCTCTATTGGAAATCCTCATCCAGACCATATTTCTAAACAAACTGATACACTAGAATATTTAAGTGAACCGGTAAAGTAGCATCGAGCTCGTAGACAAGCTCAAAAGGACTCTTTCTCGTGGAACTCTTTTTGGTTATTCTATCTGCCCATAATGAAAACTTAATCTTGTTGTCCCATGACCTCTTATTATCTCCCACTGTTTTCTTAAGAATATTCATTAAGTTCTTATTGTTGGATTCAACAAGACCATTACCTTGGGGATAATATTTTGAAGAGTGGGACAACACAATGCCATACTTAAAACAAAAAGAAGACAACTCTGTCGAACAAAAGGCCTTGAAATTATCGGTTGTAATCTTGGCGGGCACAATGAACCGAGTGATTATCCTTCTTCAAGTAAATCCATTACTACTTTGTCATTTGTTGACTTAGTGGGTATTTCTTCTACCCATTTAGTAAAATAATCAGTTGTTGTAATTATCCCAGTATAACCATTACTTGAATTATCCTTAAACTGACCTATGAAATCAAGCCCCCACTACTGAAAAGGGGCTTTGACCACTACAGGCTAAAGAGGCAAGGCTGCTAGCTTTTGCTTCCCTGTAAATAACTCACACTGCTGACAACCCCTGACCATTTTATGAACATCTGAGAAATGGTCGGCCAATAGTAACATGCTTTGAGGATTTTGTGGGAAGTAGTTTTATCCACAAAGTGTCCACCACAAAACCCTGTATCACTCCATCAGGGTTCTTCCACCCCAAGCCGTCTTGAATAATACAATACTTATCCACTTTCACCCTCAAAGCCCTTCTCTTATGACCAATCAAATAATATCTGAAAACTTGGGCTAGTGAGGTTTGAAAGAAAGTAGATAATATTTGAATACCATTGTTGTTGTTCTAATTTCTGAAGTTTTGATGACAAAGCTGGCCTAGTTTGATTGTTTTGACATACCAGGTCCAACACTTGTTCATTTCCTTTAGTGAGCATTTGATCCAACCCTTGACCTTTAATCAACTTAGTGGGTTTAATCTATAAGTTCATATTCTTGAATCTTGGAGACCCACTTTCCTCTAACTCCTAAGCAATCATGTTGCCCAAGGATATATTTTATTGCTGAGTGAGAGACATACCCCAAAATGCTTGAGTATCCTATGTAGACTCGGAAATGCTTGAGATATTTGACTAAGGCATAAGCTTTCTATTCCATACTAGTATAGTTAAGCTTAGAATTTTGTAATGCCTTACTCATAAAAGAAATGGGTTGCTCCTGAACCTCTTCATTTTTCTGGAGAAAGACCCCTGCAATAGTATCTTCCAAAGCAAAGGAAAAGATTTGAAAAACTTTTGAATAATTAGGACTAATTAGAACAGGATATTTACCAATTGCATCCTTAATACTTTTGAAAGCATTCCTTCCTTCTTCTGTCCACTCATATTTAGCATATTTTTTCAATAATTTAAGGAGTGGTTTCATCATCTCAGCTAAGTTTGGTATGAACCGTCTGACAAAGTTTATCTGTCCAAGAAAATATTGAAGGGATTTCTTGGTTGGGGGAAAATGAACTTTCTGTATGGCTTCAACCCTTTCAGGATCCATTTTTACCCTGTCTTTTGCTATAATGTGACCTAGTAACTTGCCTTCGTCAACACCCAAAATGGACTTAGCTGGATTTAAGGAGATGCCATACTTTCAACACCTTTGAAACACATGACTAAGATGAATTATGTGATCTGAACTTTCTTTTGAAAAAACCGTTAAGTCATCTTGGTAGATTTCAATGATTTTTCCGATTAACTCATGGAAGGAAAAATCCATGGCTCTCTGAAAAGTGGCACCTGCATTAAGTAATCCAAAAGGCATCCTTAGGTACTCAAAAGTGCCCCAAGGTGTGGTGAAGGTAGTTTTGTTTTGATCTTCCATTCTCACCAAAAATTGGTTATAACTCAAGAATCCATCCAACATGGACATAATCTTGGAACTAGTTACCCTTTGTAGTAGGGTCTCCATGTTGGGTACGGGGTAATTGTCTTTAATGCATGCAAGATTTAAATTTCTGAAATCAATGCATAATATTATCCCCCCATTCTTTTTTCTAACAAAAACTAATTTGGAGCACCAAGATGACTGTCTTGTTGGAGAAATGATGCCAGCATCCAACATCTTCTTAAGATTAGCTTGAACCAAAGGTGCTAACTTAGGATTTATTTGCCTAATTTTTTGTCTGAAAGGTTTTATATCATCCTTGAGGGGGATAATATGTTGAAACACATCCTCTTTGTATGCTTTGATCTCATCCTATGTGAAAGAAAATGCATCCCTATACTCTTGGACTAAACTGATCAATTCCTTTCTTCTTTTTCTGAGGTTCCTTTTCCAATTTTTATAAACCATGGGACTTCCTCTGTCCCAATGTTGATTTCAATATAATTGCTAGGATTTATTGTTTCTTTTTTCTTTTTGTACATATCATGCCTATCAAAAAAAATTTCTAGGGCAGCTATTCCTCTCGGAGCTGGATTTTTAATTGGATTATCCTCCTCAACATATTATTTACCCTCCTCTTTGTAGCTGACATTAAAATATGAGAATTCCTTGACATTGTGAATGAACCTCAGAACTTTTTCATCATCTTTGAAAACATGCCAATGATCAATATTGTCTGGGACAGATGGCCTAAAGATTATCTCCAACTTTCCTTCTCCTTTCATTAGATATTCTGAGGGTTGGAGGGTAGAAGATGCTATAGCTAGACTGTCAGCCTGATTGTTTTGGTCTCTAGGGATAACAATGAGATCCATAACATAAAATAATTCTATGAAATCCCATATAGAATTTATGTATCTTCTTAACCTCTCACTTTTGTATGCATACTTATTTTTCACTCGGAGAATTACTAAGTTTGAGTCACCTTTTATATTCAGAATCTTGATACCCATGTCCTTAGAAATTTCCAACCCTAGCAAAAGTGCCTCATACTCAGACACATTGTTTGTTGCATCAAACTCAAGTTTGAATGCAAAATTATAAGTTTTCCCAGTTGGAGATTTTAAAACAATTCATGCCCCTTTGCCTGTTCTTGAGTGGGCTCCATCAAAATTCATCTTCCAAGATTTATTACTTGCTTTTTCATCTTTGAATTTTTCTTGAGCTGGTGCTAGGAAGTTCGAACATATGGAAAATTTACCCATGTCAAACACTTGGAATAAAAACTCATTGAACTTCTCTTTAGGATCTTCTATGTGATACTTCCTTTCTGTTTCCCTAAAGAGTCTGAAATTCTCAATTGAGGAAGGAGGGTATGGAATAGTTCAAAATGTCAAATCCATATTTAAACAACCACCCATATGAGCTCCCCATTTCCTAGATAGAAGAATCCCATGTGCATCTGACACATCTATAACAAGAACATTCATTTTGAATGCAAAGTCAAGACAAAAAGCTAGCTTGACTGGGAGGTCTATTATTATTCCACGAGTTTCAATTTCTCTAGATTCAATGGCACATACATTTTGATAATGCCTTGTGATTTTAAGACCTAACATTTGCATAATCCCCTTTACAAGATACCAGATATAATAAATATGCAGAACATAAATAGAATGCTAGAAATGGCAGAATAACAGTAATATAACCAACATAATCTCCACAATAACACATAAATGATATAAGAACAACAACATAAATAACACTTTGATTCAGAAAGCAATGTTCACGGGCCTCTTCGAG
>ML786913.1:439139-452690 GCA_009831015.1 Picea engelmannii | reverse complement strand
TGGAGCTTCCCTCAGGTTGTAGCCTGAGAAACTAGGGGGTTGGAGCCTCCTTCCAGTTGCAGCTGGAAAACAAAGGAAGTTGGTGCTTCCAATGAATGTAATTCTTCAAGACATATAAGAAAAAGCATTCCGTGGTTTTATCCTGATTTGGGTTTCCACGTAAAACACTGGTATACTGTTCATGTGTGTGATTGTTTATTTATTACTGCTCATTTTTGGATAATAATTCTACATTGATATAACATTTGAAGAAAAAGGATTATAATTACGTTATTACTGATTCACCCCCCCCCCTCTCAGTAATCCAACATGAGTTTCACCAAATTTGTTGATGTGGTTGGAGTTTCTGGGTTGCCCTACAAAGTTGTTTGCTGAAGGAAGGCCCTGTTCATTTATCTGACAAAAAACTAGGCGGGTAGATTCTTTGTGAAAGTCTTCACAAGCTCTACAAAACGGTGGTGCTTCTTCATTAACCACGTTGTTTGACTCTAGCTGATTGGGGGGACTTTGGTATTGAGGAGGACCTTTTATTTTCCACCTATCATTATTTGGTCTGGGTTGGAATCTATTATTTTGAGACCTTTCCATAGCTATCAACCTATTTTGTAGGGAAGTAAGTTGAGTAGCATGGGTAGCTTCCATTATTTTGACCATCTCAGTAACGACCTTTAGGGGGGTCGAATTAGGGTCTTTTTTTTCAGGATCTGCAGCTGCAACCTTGTCCTTCGCCTTTGTTTGCCTATAAGAACTACCTCTACTGAAACCTGGAAGGTTGGACTTCCCTGAAGCCTGCATGTTTTTATCAATTTTAACTGCTATATCTTGAGCTGCCTGGAGGTTGAGGGGTTCCTTATCTCTAAGATGGTATTTCATTTCCCCACCAAAATCCTCGACATAGTAGATCAAAATAACATCATTTGGAGGCTTGATATATGTATGCATGCTAGAGACAATTTCAATGAATTTCTTGTTAAACTCATCCATTGTCTCATTCTCATTCTTTTTTATTGTGTTAAGGGCTACTAACAAGTGACGGTGATCTTTCTTTTCCCCCCATTTTTCTGTGAAGCCATCTAAAATATTTTTCAGAGTCTTGAAGGAGTTGCTGAGCATATCCTCGTACCAATTTGAGGCATCGTCTTCTAAGGAGAGGAAAAAAAGTTTCATCTTAACATCCTCATAGTCATGTGTTGCACACCATTTGTTAATACATCTCATGAATGACTTAATACACATTTTTGCAGACACAACATTATTTCCCTAGAAACTAGGTAATTTTTCAATAGCTTTTTCTAGGATAGCATGAGGATAGTTATTTATTGCAGTGAAGTCACATGGGTAATACATAACCATTTTTGAAAAATTACTTTTATTAACAAAGATCAAGTGGATATCAGAAATGGACTTAGTCCCTAAATGACTAAGGACTCTATGATAAGAGGCTTTGGATAACCTCTTTCAATAAACCTGTTTAGGTTCAGGAATGAAGTTAAGTAGGCCTTCTGAGTCCCTCTTTGTAGAATACTTAGTCAAATTGGAATTAAGTGGAGTGATCGACAGATGATTGAGTCTAGATCTGATAGCCTACAAGCATAAAAAAACTAAGTAAAAACAAAAAGGAAATCAAGTCATGTTCCAGGAATAGAAATATTTATCCCCGACAATGGCACCAAAAATGTTGTTGCCTTATATACACTTGGGGTAATGTGGAAGAAATATTCAATCCACTTGGTGTGTCCTTGGGGGCAAGTTTCGAGTCAAGATGATGTCACCTGATCCTCAACTCCTCCGTCTAGGCCAAGTCCTAACAAAGCCAAGGGGGGTAGTCCCTATAAAAATAATCTAAGGCTCTTTTAAACTAAGAAAAGAAAAAGAACTACTTCTAGGAGTTCATTGCTTAATAAAACAAAGGCATTCAACACTTAACATTCATCATTTGAGATAATCACATAAGTCATTTGTCCATAAGCATGCATATATCAAGTAGGATGCAAGATCTGTAAGATTAATGAAATTAGTTAGACAATTGCATGAATGAAGTAAATTGCTCACATACATAAAGATAAACCAGTTGTACTAGTGCCTTAAAAGGAGTCGTGGGCAATTGTTGATCGAGTGTTTTATTAAGGTAAATTAAAGGTAGATTAATAAGAGAATATGTGGCCTCTTTAGAGGCTAACTCTTTGTTTGGAAACTTGTGGAGAACTTACCGAAACCCAAGAGGTCTCGCCAGTAAGTTCACTAAAGGGTGTCGGATGTCCAAAACGGGTGGGAAACCAGGTCCCGAGAGGGCCCGCCTTACTTCACTGATTCCTCTTAGGCGTTTTCCCACGCATTGAGATAGCAAGTTCTGAGATTTCCCTAATTAAACTACAAATAAGGTTTATTGACTTTGCAAGATTGAAAGAGATAAACATTGTAAAATAATTGAAAGATATGCTTTGCAAGAAACTTGAAAAGTGGAACTTGAAAGAATTATTGTTGAAAGTGGAAAATAAACTCTAAACTAAACATGCATAAAGATTGAAATTATTTTTTAGACATGCATGTGAAATGTGAGTGTTATGTGTGTTATATTTTCTTATGATTGTATGTATGTTTAATATCAAAATATGAAACTTGCAGAGAAAGAAAATGAAGCCAAACCACAACACACAAGTCCCCCTAATGGGGATGGAGAAACTGGGCACAAAAGGATCCACTTTTATTAAACCTATTACAATGAGAACTAAGTTCTCTTTGAGATTCTCCTTTAAAAACTTAGATCCTTATAAGATTTAGATCTTGAAAATTACAAGAAATTTAAAACATAAAAAGATTCTTTGATGAAGTAAGAAACCCCTGGATGCTCCGAAAGCCCTGATTTCACCAAAATCGACCGAATCTCCCCTTGTGCCTGTTATTTCTGCAAGAAAACAGAAAGCAATTAAAACCAAAATATGGCCAAAAAAACACTTTAGAAGTGTCTTTGGTCAACTCCAAAAAAAAAAGAAAAAATTGACTAAGTTAAATTTATGCTAAAACTTGTAAATTTTTTAGAGATTTTTGGGTTGTCTTTTAGGACATCAAATGAAATCACTCCAAAATTGCCAAATAAAATAAATTAAGCTCAATCAATCATACCCCTTCAAGCCTTTATATTTTGAAGAAAAGAAACGAGCAATAAAGGAGATTTTCTTAACTAGATCTAGCTTTAGATAGATTAAAAATAAATGCCTAGATCTAGATACTTTTCAAGAAAAAGGAAACTAAGTTAAAATTTGGATTGAAATCTAGCTTCTTATGCTTGCATAAAGGAAGTAACCAAATAAATTTTGAACAATGTGAGAGGGAGAAAGGAAGAAGCTCTTTTTTCCAAGAATTGAAAAATATGGGCTATGGAGTTCTCAATGAAGAGTAGAGGGAGCTTTATTCCTTGATAATCCTGGACAAATGAAGGTTAAAACTACAACCATTCAATCCTCCAAGATTGAAGAACCTGTAAAAAAATGCACTTCAACCCTGCAAACACTATCAAAGGTCTCTCCTACATAAAATAGAAACTTAGATTTGCATGTTAGTTTAACCAAAAAAAAAGACATGCAATATAAAAGTTTGTGAGTTATAAGAAAATAAATGAGATTAATCAAATTAGATTTACCTCGCTCTACTGTATGGAAGAATACTTTCAAATCATTTGCAATATATATACAAAATTGAAGCAAAAAATACAGATTACCTCACAACCATAGCATAAGATGCAAGCATCCACACATAGCATCAACACCGATGGAACTACAAAGTCTCTTTATTCAATCTTAGAAATAAAAAATATGATACAATGTGTATATGTCTTCCCAACAAACTCCAACTAACAAATGGAGAGGGTCGACCCTGCTTATATAGAAAAAGGGGTGATACTTCCAAGAGGGATGCACATAGGGTTAGGATTAGATGTGCAAGAGTAAAGGGGAGTGGCACACTTAGTAAATGGGGAGATGTGTGGAGTAGTGTGAGGTGAAGGGTAGTGATGAGTGGGTGAAGGGTGAGTGAAGTGAGGACGATTGGGGTGAAGTGGGAGTGAGTGGATTGGAAGGAGAAGTGTGAGGGCGAGTAGGAGCTTTGGGATGTGCACCATCCCTTTAGAATGCTCCATCTAATCAAGTAGGGTCGAGTCCCTACATTGGGATCTTCTCCACGTCCATGTCACCCTCAGTGAAGTCGCCTTACCCTTTTCTTAACTCGCCTTGGAATTTATTCAACCAGGGACAAGGAAAAAACATGTTCCCCAGTTTCCCTAAAAAAATAGGGATTTAATTAAATTACCTCTTTTTCCGTATTTTTTGAGTAAATTTCAATTTTTAGTGAAAATAATCACTTTTTTGTCTCGAAAGAGGGGAAATAGGGGTTTACATGATACTTTGGAATTTAAAACAAACATAAATATGGCATCTGACAATGATTTATGCCATATTTTTTACAACTTATTGCTTTACAATTAAAAAATTCCATTTTTGCGGGAATTTTACTTTTTCACTAAAACATTAAAAAAAACCTATCAAACCTAGCCACAATTTCCATATGATTCAATTAAGATGATATAGTATGAAATCATATACATTCAGACACTAGGAATTGGTTATACCATGCCAAGGCCTAACCACTAGCACATACTCCATCTTTGGAGTCAGTTTCTTGAGTGAAAAAAATTAGAAATTATTAATATCCCACAAAGACAGGAAAAAAATAATTAACAAGTGAAAAAAAAACACTCTAGAGTACATGCTCGTACCTAGGTCTTAGGTGGCCAATATCCTTTTACAATATTTCATATTCAAGTCATTTATTACAATGATAGAAATGCAGAAAAAATGTGGTCTTTTGAAAGACCGACTAAACTTTGAACTATGTCATATGAGCATTGACTGCTCAATATTTGGCGGCTCATCAGGAAATCCAGCTTGTGCAAACTAGTGGATAACAAGACCCATGGCCTACCAACTAGCCTTTCCTAATTCTTTGAGGTGTATGAACAATGTGTTTCATGTATATTATTTCAGATCAGTCACATGTTACTGACTTGAGTTCTTTGCAGGTGTCAGATGAGGGTGATCTCATAGCGGAGCCAATCTGCATATTGGACCATTGCACTCGACAACTACGACATCGAATAGTCAATCAGGTCAAGGTATAATGGGACAATTATAGTCCAAACTCTTCTACTTAGGACGACACATATGAGATGCGTCAACAATTTCCTTATTTATTTTGATAGTTTGATATATAGATAGCATCAACTAGACTTATTTTTTTCTTTATTAGATTGTACAAAACTTCGGGATGAATTTTAAAACAAGAGGGGGTGTATGTAACATCCAGTTCCACTGAATACTTTTTATACATTGACTTATTCTTTGAGGACACTTGCAAGCAAGTGATCTAGTTAAATTATGGTACATTATATTTATGTTTTTATTATGAGTTATGTTGTTATGAGTATTTAGATTCATATGTTGCTTTCTAGATGTATATATTGACAAGTATTATGATGAGGTTTCCTGAGTGTGCAGGAAACGAGAAACGTTGAGGATGTTGATGACATCAACAAACTTCCTTGGACTCTGGATTGAGTCAGGGAGTGGACTTGTATTTGGTTTGAGCATTTAATTTATATGGATGTGTTATATGATGATTTCAATATGGATTTTATGTATATGGATTATTAACATTGTCCTTGTCAGTGGATGTAGGCATGGTGACGCTTGCTAATCCAACTCACATATGAAGTAAAGTGGTCATACACACAAACCAGATGGATGAGGGAGAGGTGTGGCAACATCCCTGTCACATCCTACTAGCACTCCTGCCATGAAATAAACTGAAGGTTAACGATTACCTTGTTCAGAGAGGTCCATGAATTCGTGAGGGAATACTGAGATAGCCACTCAAGAGGAATTCTAAGAGGCATGCAATAAGGAAGAATCCTTATTCCTTAGAAAAATCCTTAGTCTCTCACAAGGTCAACCAAGGAGTGTTGAATCCAAGTGCCTAAAAAACTTCCAAACTAGTCATTGGCGAGTGGCGCCCTTGGAGAACATAAGTGTGTCTTGAAGGGCACGTCGCGTGAACAAAATTGTGAGTCAATAAAATCTATAAGGATTAGAAAATAAAATAAAAAATGCTTAGACTTTGTTAGAAAAGAGCATACAATTAATTATAAAAATTTTAACTATAAAACTAACCAAGAGTCTAATTCTAGATGTTTGTTTAAATAAAACTTACAAATTGGGATAAGGGAAGTTAGAATTAATAAATTTAGTAAAAGAAGAATAAGAATCAAAAGTGGGTATGTGACCGTAAATTATTGTATAACTTTTATAATTTCTTGTATAACGACTATGTAGTTGTGTGGATCCTAAATGTCAGTACTTTAAGATGGATTTTTAATTAATCAGTATATCAATGGTTGGTCCTTGATTTGTTTTAGCACAAGGAGATTAAGTTTTGGAATCATTGTTTGGCATACCTAATTGAATTTATGTTCACTTTTTATATAGGTGGGGAGGCGTGGTAGTTACTTTGTCTCAACTTGCTAACAAGAGATACAACCAGAAAATTATGGGAAATTTATTTTATAAGTGACTTAACGATCATACAAGCATTGATTATAAAACTAATTTAAGGTAAGGAAGGGACTATATTCATCCTGTGATGTGGAATACGATGAAGGGCTTGTCAAATATAATGTGTGTTCATAGTAGGAATAACGTTAATGTGAAGCAGAAGAGTCTTCATGAATGATGGAATCCTTTGGGATTAGTTGGCGTCAGATTTTAGATTTCCAGTAGAAGTCTCTTTCCGAGTATTTGAGTTTGTACTTCATTGTATTCTTTTCGAGTATTTGGGTTGTGTTACAGTTTTAATTTCCTTATGCCCAATGAAGTTTAACTTGGGAGATTTGGCTAGTTAGACAGGAAAAAATCCAATGTGCAAGTGTCCTTTTTGTGATAACTTGATTTACAGGTAGTTGCCACGTGGAAGAAAAGAGAAAGATTGATCAAACTAACATAGAGTTATTGTCGCGACATAGTATTGCTCGTAGTGCTAAATTTAGTGAGTGTCACACTTGTCAAGCTTAGGCGATATATCTTGCAGTGTTCATCCCACGGTTATCATGTTTTGTTCACTATTAAAAGGGAATTTTAACATCATAGAATCGATCCGTTTTGTTGTCTTTAAACTACTCACCTTGACTAAGACTGAATAAGTTTTCTAATAATATGCGTTGGGAGAAACTTATTTCCTTTATATTTTTTTGTTAAATTATTGGATAATGAAGGAATTAATTAAGGAAGAAGTATTGAATTTCTTTTTCTCACTCATTGGAAACTCTATTTTTCCAAAAATAAAATTTATCCATTATATTAGTAAATATAACTTAACATCTCGAAGATCACATTACAAGTTCACTGTGACCAATGATTGTGACATAGGAAAAAAACTACCACCATCTGTGTCTCCAAAATACATATAAAAAAAAATATAGTCTCAAATGAAACAAAACATCTGACATGTAGCTATCATGGCATTTTATAAAGGTCCAATTAGGAGAGGGAGATGTATTCTCTATGGCAGCTCAATTCCATTTTCCCAACTGTAATATGAGATCCTGCCTTCTGGTTCCATAAAGGATTTCTTTGATACAGTGTCTGCCTCTATGTTGTGTGTCCTGTATATATGCTAGAAGCGTATATCCTGAAACAATTTTAAAAGTTCCTGCACTTTTAACTTCCATCCCTCAATGGAGAAAACTTGTAATTTTCCTCTTTTGTTCAGTCAGTTGATCACCACCTTTGAATCGCCAAGGATCTAAAATTTGGTATGTGAAAGGTGATGTGCGACAGTTAGTGTTGCCCAGACTCCCATTAATTCAGCTTTAGTGTTTGTACCATATCCACAATTCAAAATCCATCTGATAACCCTGGATCCATAAGATTTAATAAACCCCCCTGCGCCACAATGGTGTTCATTTGCGCTGGATTCCCCGTCAAAACATGCAATAGTGAAACCATCACAGTAAGTAAATTCACTATGTCGATAGTGAGGGGAGTTTTGTATGCCCGACTTCATCTGAAGATCGCTCATAATTTTAATGATAACCCTACTGACAGATGGAGGAATGTTTTCAAAAATTTTTGTGTTTCTCTCCAACCATAGAAACTAGCAGGATAAGGCCGGAAGGTTGGGAATGTTTGATTTTTCCATTGTCCATTGATGGTAACAATCCTTAATTGAAGCGCCCTTCCAAATATCCTTCAGGTGAAGTAGAGTTTTTAATCTTTTCCAAATGGAGAGGGTGAAATAGCATGTGATAAATATCTGATTTATGTCTTCGGTGGAACGTTTGCAGAGTGTTCATCGACCGGGGCCAATCCAACCTTTCCTATGAAGAATTTTCCAAGTGTGTATCTTCCCCTCTATAGCCAGCCAATTGAATAATTTTATCTTTAATTGAATCACCCATTTCCATAAACCACGCCTCCACCCTGTTATTTTGTTGTTGTCCTGAGTGGAAATATATGCCATGTATACATTTTTTGTTGACAATATACCAGAGTGGTCTTCGCCAGTCCACATTAAAAAATCGATCTCATCCCCAATGGATACATCGGAACTGATAAGAGAATTTATGAAGTGATCCCACTCATTTGTCAATGGGCCCGAGAAGTCCAGGTCGGAATGATTGTACCAGGTGGGAGAAATCTTGGATCTTCCCTCGATATTCCATGCCTGTGAGAGAAACAAGATATTTTTTTGTTTTAATGTTGTAATCAATTCTGGTGAGAGGAAATATTTGTCCTCCAGTCCCATAATTTTATCAATACCAATTGCATCTAGGTGGCCAGAAACTGGATGCTAGCTAAGCCAGTGTGTAATCAAGTGTATTGATTTTAGTAAACCTCTCCAGATCTTGGAAACTGAAGTCGGTGTGAAGGTATGAGACCTGTACCACTTTATAATCGAAGTCGATGATAGATATTTGTCCATTATGACATCATGCCAGATACCTACTCCCATAAGAACTCTCCATAGTGTGTTTGCATCCAACGACTTACTAAAGAGAAAAATATTCCGGAATCCCCAGCCTCCATGAATCTTTGATATTTCGAAAGACATCCATCTGCACAGATGTAGTTGTGGTAGGTCCCTATTCCCTCACCAGAGGAAGTTATACATGAGGTTATTAATCTTATTTAAAATAGAACAAGGGATGATATCCAGGGACAACCAATATACTGGCATACTTTATAGAGTCAAATTGACTAGAATGTAGCGTCCTCCCAGGGACAACCATCTATTGCACCAGAGATCGATCTTATTTTCCAATTTAGTTAGCAGTCGATTCCAATCAGATTTGTTGTGGGGACTAGTCGACAAAAAGCATCCAAGATATCTAAAACATGTGGAGAGCGGAACAAAAATGTATGGAAGAATATTCCTAAAAGGAACTAATTCAACTTCAGATAAACTGACAAATATCGTTGTGGATTTATCTATATTGACCTTTAACCCGTAAGCTTTGCAGATTTTTTTTTATAGAGTCTTCAATTTCTTTCCATTCAGTTAAGGAATCATTTGTCATTAATAAAATGTCATCTACAAATAAGATGTGTATAATCCTTATCAACCTGGAGACTTTAATACCTGTGATATTCCCGACTGCCATGTTGTCTTTTAGAAGCAAACTAAGACCTTATAAAACAAAGATGAATAAAAGTGGGGAAAGAGGAAATCCCTAACGTAATCCACAACTGCTCTTGAAGAAACCAGTCGCTTCCCCATTTACTATAATTGTGAAGGAGGAGGAAGAAACACAACTCATTATCCAGTTGGTGAAATGTACATCAAAACCTGTTTGTAATAAAATCATTCGCAAAGTATCCCAGTCGATACAATCATAGGCTTTTTGTAAGTTAATCTTCAGGATAATTGATTTGATATTCTTATTCTTGATACTATGAAGACATTCATGTGCAGTGCCAATGGCGTCATGTATCTGACGACCCTTTAGGAATCCAAGTTTTTCTTTTGAGATGTGTCTGGAAAGTATGGGATTAATGCGATTTGAAATAATTTTTTATATTACTTTGTATATAAGATTGAAAATGGAGATGGGTTTGTAGTCATTGAAGGTAGTCGGTTTATTTGACTTTGGAATCAGTGCAATAAAGGTAGAGTTTATACCACTAATTATTTGACCACTAGTTCTTGTTTCCTCCACCATATCCAGTAGATCCTTCCCCACCAGATCAAAAAAGACGATGAAGAACTCCATGGTCCAACCGTCTAGATCGAGACTCTTGTCCTTCTTAAAGGAGTGTAGTACATATTTTAATTCATCTATGTTGACAGGATGGGTTATATCATTGGTATCTATATCTGTAACCATGTGTGAAAAAAGTCCTGCAAGTCTGCATTGATCCATAGATAAAAGTTGATCTTGAACTTTGAAGAAATTGTTAAAATATCTCACTGCCTCTGATTTGATCTTCTCATGGCCAGTGTGTATGTGGCCTAAAGAGTCTTCAATCTCCCAAATGTGTTTTTTGTTTCTTCTATAATTGGCATGCTGGTGAAAAACATTTGTATTTTGATCAGCTCCCTTAATCCATATAGCTCTGCTGCGCTGTCTCCACAATTATTCTTTTGCATTTAGGATACTATTTCATTCCTGCTCCTCCAAACAAATTAATAACTTTTCGTTCTCAACTGTTAATTCTCCTTTGACCCAAAGAATTAGAATATCATTAATATCAGATTCCAACTGTCTCATTTTTTGATTAGAAATCTTGATCTTTTCCTTGATCCACTTCTTGGTATTATATTTTAAATCCTTGAGTTTCCAAAATATTCTGCATTGTTTTCCTCCTTCAGTAAGATATCGAGGGTCTAACCAAATATTTTGTACAAGGGAGATATAATCTAAGTCTGAAAGCCACTGCGGATTTAGTTTGAAGGGGTATGGTCTATAATTTGGCCCAATCTCTAACTATAATAGAATAGGGGCGTGATAAGAAACGAAGGGATACTCCACCCATGAGCGGTGAATACCAACCTCCAGAGAATCTCCTCTAATACATAGAATCTATCCAAACGCTTTGCTATAGCGCTAGTTCCTTGGCATCCATTTTTCTAGGTAGGGACTATAGTATCAGGTTGAACATCGAACAAATGGTTGTTTTGGAAAAGAGACTTAAAATAATCTGATAGTGGCCTGGCCAGAGCCGAACCTCCCCAAATTTCACTTGATGAAACCGTGAAATTCAAGTCACCGACTATGATTAGATTTTTGTGTGATAGAATGTCACTTTCCTCTCACGCGTTCCAAAAGATCCTCCTCTCCATGCACAAGCCATAAGTATTAAGTATAAGAAACTTCCTCTTATTTGTAGTGTCTTGACCTGTACATAATATGCCACCAACAGAAAGATAAGGAACCAATTCAAATTTCCTAGGATCCCAAGCTATCATGAGTCCACCCGAAGTCCCAACAGAGTGTTGGAAAATATTTAACAGATAGCGAATGCTTGTCATTGATGGAAAGTACAACAATGAAGATGGCATGAGTACAGAAAGTATGTAATAGATGGGCATTATGAGAAGACGTTGCAGAGAAGATTCGAGATTCGAATAAGCTCAAAAGAGATAGTGTAGAGGATTGTTGGCAGATCATCGATGGCAAGATCAGAGTAAGCGGAACAAAGTAAGCTCGGGAGGAGAAGCATTTCTAATCGTTGGATCCCATTCAAAATTTTCGAAAGAAGGAGGACCGTTATATCAAGTGTTGATCGAGACTGTTGATCCCACGCCAACTCGGAGCTTCGCCTATCACTACTTGGAGAGGTAAGAAACAAAACGATCGAAATCGCGATTTAATCACAACCATCAGATCAAGGTATGATCTGGATCGTCGACTCCATTTCAGAGTTTCGCGACTCGCGACTTGAAGAGGCAAGAAATATGACCATTGAAATCGTGATTTAATCACAGTCGTCAGATCAAGGTGTGATCTGGACCATCGACTCCATTTCGGAGTTTCATGACTCCTGACTTGGAGAGGCAAGAAGTATGACCATTGAAATCACGATTTAATAGCAACTGTAGATTCATCGAGATCATGGACCGTTTATTTAAGCTTCATTATGGAGTTTCGCCTATCGAAACTTGGAGTGACAAGGACCTCCATCGAAGGAATCGCTAGATGTGAATTTACTATGAAATATGGAAGGTAGATTCATCGAGATCATGGACCATTGATCTCATCTCTATCTTGGGGTTTCGGGGATCGCGACTTGGAGAGTCGAGATGCCTCATCTCAAAACTCATGAAATGTGAATTCACGAAAAGAACTTTATGCATAAGCGCTTGGTCATGGCCTTGGTCATATTGAGGAAGGAGCTAGCGCAGAAAAGCTCTGTATCAAAGCTTCGGAGATCGCGACATGAAGTGTCGAGACACTCGGCCATAGGAATGCTGAAATGCCGAAACCCGATTTAAAGGAAAGGTTAATAAAGTTCATCCAACGGTGCAAATAAAATTGAATATGATAGGAGGGCTACAGTTCTCTCTCACAGTTAATTTATTAGTTACGAATCTGTTAGCGAAACCGATTCATAATTCTTGATCGGTTGGCGTTTCAGTTGCTTGGACGGTTTTTATTTTGCCTAAGAAAATGTGAAGTGTAACTGTAGTGGGGGTGTGCATAAAAGAAAATGATACAGATGGTGTGAGGTTGGTTGTTATGGACGAAAAATGAATTGAACTGTAAGAAAGGGGAAATCACAGGATGCGCAGTGTGAGACTAAAAATATGCACAGTGTGAGACTGAAAATATGCGAAGTGTGAGATAAAAATTAGAGAAGAGTAATAGATGAGGGAATGACTTGAAGCAGAGTAGAATGACAGAACAAGTTGAAGCAGAGAAGAATGACAGAACAAGTTGAAGCAGAATAGAATGACAGAAGAAGTTGAAGCAGAGCAGATTTGCAGAACAGACAAAGCAAGAGAAGGATTGCAGAACAGTTAGAAGAAGACCATATTTACATAACAAAGAAGAAGGGGTAAGAATCAATTTATCTGTGTAGTTGTTTGTTTATTTATTCATTCATATTTCGGGGTGGTTGGGAGGTGCTAGGGAGGACTGTTGTCCTCAGGGGTTCAAGTGGGAACTTGAACACAAGGAGTTGTAGCTTCCATCTGGTTGCAGCCAGAGAAACTAGGGTGGCAGGGTGGTGCAAGGGAGAACAAGTGTTCTCTGTTATACAGGTCGGATCCTGTGTAACTAGAAGTTGGTGCTTCCATCCAGTTGGTACTGAAACATTAGGGGAGTTGGTGCTTCCTTCTAGTGGGTGCTAGATAAACAAGAGAGTCGGTGCTCTCAAACAAGTTACAGCTTGTAAAATAGAGGTAGCAGCCTCACATTGAGTTGGTGCTCAATTAAAGATGATGTACAGAACTTAAAAGACTGCCTATCATTTCGAAGAAGAAGAGGTTTTCTCCCTTTATGGGTTT
>ML786913.1:400395-439089 GCA_009831015.1 Picea engelmannii | reverse complement strand
CCCCCCCCCCCCCCTCTCAGTTGTCTTAGTAATTTCATCACAGAGTTTACCACACATGTAACTTAAGATGGCCAGAGGCCATTCATGAATGCTCTACCCTTTTGTTCAGGGACCAATGTTTCTTGTATTAAAATGATGTCCGGATGAGTCTTGTCCAGTAGTCGTCTCACATGGGCCGTTTTGAGAGCGCCTCCCACCCCACGAAGTTTGAGGGAAAGTATGATCATTATCGAGCCCTTTCCAGGGCCTTCACTGCTATAAGTGCCCCATGTAACATCCCTCTCTAGCGCACTGAGCGAACTTATTCTTTGAGGACACTTGCTCCCAAGTGATTTGGATTATTATGCTATTAAAACATTTGATTTTGATTATGAGGCGTTATGGGTTGATGACATTTTGTTTTACTGCATTGACATAGACAGGTGCTATTGACTCGGTTTCACTGAGTGTGCAGGATCTTGGACCTCGAGGATGCAGAGGCATTGATGGAACCCCTTGGACTCTAGATCAAGTCGGGGAGTGTACCATTGGAGTTTGATTGTTCTATTGTGATATTAATGCATCTGATTAGATGATATGATATGGATATATTCTGACATGATTCATTGATGATGCAGGCTGATGATAGCTTGCTGACCAGACTCACATGTGGAGTAAAGGGGTCACGCACGACTACCAGAGATGTTGAGGGAGAGGTGTGGACAGTAGCCCTGCCACAGCCTACTAGCACTCCCACCATGGCTCGAACTGTAGGTTAACATTTACCTTGTTCGAGAGGACCCACTATGTTGTGAGGGCAGACTGCGACAATCGCTCATGATGATTCTAAGGGGCGTGCAATAAGACGGGGGCCTTATTCCTCAGAGGCCCTTAGTCTCCCACAAGTTCACTTGGTGGAGTATTCACTCCAGGGGTTGTTGATGCCTACCAAGTTAGTCAAGAGGCGAGTGGCACCCTTGGAGCACGTGGTGCGTCTTGAAGGGCACGTCACACAAGAAAAATGGAAAGCGGCGAGTGGCACCCTTGGAGCACGTGGTGCGTCCTAAAGGGCACATCGCGCAAGAAAAATGGAAAGAGTCGAGTGGCATCCTTGGAGAATGTGGTGCGTCCTGAAGGGCACGTCGCGCAAGAAAAATGGAAGGAGACGAGTGGCACCCTTGGAGCACGTAGTGCGTCCTGAAGGGCACGTCGCGTGAGGGAACACTGAGGTGAGTGGCACCCTTGGAGCACGTAGTGCGTCCTGAAGGGCACGTCGCATTGTTAATGATAAATGAATGAACCTAGATGGCCTTAGGACAAACAACATGACAAGAATTAAAAAAAAAACAATTTCCCTAATAAAATGTCACCCAACACGGAAATTTAAGGTCTAGGTCTAATTTATGCTAGTGGTAAAATTTTATCTATTTAAAAAAAATAAGAGAAAAAAATAAAAATAATATATAAAATAAAAATAAAAACAAATATATAATAAATATAATCTTCATTAAATCTTGTAAAAAGAAGGGAGTAAGCAATTTAATTGATTCATAAAAATCTGTTGGAATAAAATTTAAAAAGGGGAATTAATTTTTTTATTATTTTATGATAATTTAAATTTTATTAATTAAAAAGGGAAAAGGGAAAAAGTTAATTTATACACCTGCTAATTTGAGTTCTAAATGAAAAAGGGAAAGAGGGAAATCTAAAATAATTAGGAAACTAGGAAAAGCGAGAAACATAAAAAGAAAAGGGAAACACAAGGGGAAAAGCATAAAGTCAAACTTAGTAAGAGTATCTAGCATTTAAGAGGTTTCTAATTTAAACTAAATTAGCAATTTAATAATGGGGAAAGTCATTAAAAACTGTAAGAGAATTTGGGGACACCTAGGAGCGATTCTAGGAGTGACTCTAGGTGGGTGAGGGAAATAAAGATAATTAATTAATTAAATTAATTAATTTATGGAGGAATGAAGGGGATGTGTGACACTTGTACGGGGAGGAATTTTTAGGAATTAAATTTTAAAAACTTTAATTAAATGAGATTTTAGGAAAGTAAGGGACTACGGAACTCTATATAATGAAGGGAGGAGATGGAGGAAAGATCTCTTCTGTTTGCGTAACGTTACGCTGCAGAAATATCTACTTGACTGACTTAGCTTGTGGGAGTTGGGATACCCAACTCGGTGATGAGTGGTAGCTTGGCCTTGCGAGGCGAGATGGGAGCTAGCTGAAATCTCTGGATAGTGTGTGTGTGGCCCCTTTGCGGTTCGGGGGGCTAAGGGGGAAGAAGAGTACCCCTAGCATTGGCTGGGAGGTACCGGTGAAGTCTTGCCGGTCGGTAAGCGAGAGTTTAATAGAGCGCATGGGACTTCAACTCAGAGAGGGTGATTAGGCGACGATACGCTTTCTTCATTTTGTATGGTGGATTGTTGTAGGATTTATGCTTGGGATCTGCTTGTTTAATTGGGTAAGTATATTGATTGTCTAGATTGTTGACTGGAAATTTTATAGCCTAGCTCGATGATTGATTGACTCTCATGGCCTTCGTTTCCCCACATGTTTTGACTGCCCTATGGCGTATTGATTGTGACCATTGTGGTTGTTTTCCCTTCGTCCCTAGCTCATCAGTCCTCGCCTGAGCAGTCGGCTAGGAGCCTGATCTACGGTCGTCGCTTCGGCGTTAATAGACCTATGGATCTCAATGCCCTGATTTTCTGTGTGAGGATGATGAGCGAAGGACAAACCTATCAGTAGTCTACCTCCATTGTTTTCCTTGGCTGGTTGGATCCTTTCGGTTCTATTACTATTGTCTGCATTTTGTATTGGTATTTTGGCAATGAAAAAAATGAATTGATTCATGTCTGCATTTTGTATTGGTATGCTGGCAATGGAAAAACGAATTGATTCATGTTTGCATTTTGTATTGGTATTCTGGCAATGGAAAAACGAATTGATTCATGTCTGCATTTTGTATTGGTATTCTATCAATGGAAAAACAAATTGATTCATGTCTGCATTTTGTATTAGTATCCTGGAAATGGAAAAACATTTTTGCTTTTAAAAGTTGCCAGAGTTGTTGTTTAAAATGCCCACGTTTTTTCTTTCATATGAGACTAAGTTTGTTGTTTTAAATGCCCACGTTTTTTCTTTCAATGAGACAAAGATTGCCTTTTAAAATGCCCATTTTTTTGCTTTCAAATGAGACAGAGATTTGTCGTTTAAAATTCCCACGTTTTTTCTTTCAAATGAGTTTGAGTTTTTTGTTTAAACTGCCCACGTTTTTTCTTCCAGATGAGACTGAGTTTGTTGTTTTAAATGCCTAGGTTTTTTCTTTCAAATGAGACAGAGATTTCTGTTTAAAATGCCCACGTTTTTTCTTTCAAATGAGACATAGATTTGTTGTTTAAAATGCCCACGTTTTTGCTTTCAAATGAGACAGATATTTGTCGTTTAAAATGCCCACATTTTTGCTTTCAAATGAGACTGAGTTTGTCATTTAAAATGCCCACGTTTTTTCTTTCAAATGAGACAGATATTGCCGTTTAAAATGCCCATGTTTTTGCTTGCAAATGAGACTGAGTTTGTTGTTTTAAATGCCCACGTTTTTGCTTCCAAATGAGACTGAAATTGTCATTTTAAATGCCCACGTTTTTTATTTCAAACGATGGACTGAGTTGTTGTTAAATACCCACGATTTTCCATTAATTGGTAGCCTGTGATTGCTAAGGTATGGCATAACGATTTTCCATTAACTGGGACTGCATTTTCCGCTGGTGTGACCACGTTTTACCCCTTTAAATGGTTGACTGTGGTTGTTGGATTGGACATCATTTTGCCATAAATGTTGCCTATGTTTTACTATTAATTACTATCTTAATTGCAATGATAAAAACTATATTATTGCCTTATTAATTTCCATGTTATTTGCTACCATGAGTTAATGATCATTGGATTCCTTCCTTTTCATTAATTACCGCAGCGAGTTAAATGGTTAAACAGTATGAAATCGCCTTGTTATTGAGCTATTAATTGTTATGTTAACAGTCATGTATTTGCCTTGTTACTGTTATATTAATTGTTATGTTAATCAACATGTTAATCACCTTTTTATTTCTTTATTACTTGTTATGATAACAATCATGTAAATGGCCTTGTTATTGCTAATTTAATCATTAGGTAACTACTATGTTAATTGCCTTCTTATATTGTGACAACGATGTTAGTAGTTAGCAGTTTCCTTCTCAATGATAATAGACAGTTAGTATTATTGGTTCGGTCAGTATAGCTAGACTACATGTTGAGATTAAATTGTTCATAGGTGTTATAATAGTAGCATCCTACATTAAGCTTGTTAATATTGTTATTCAAGTTAATGGATAGTTGGATGGAGATTTTGGATTAATGTAGAATTGTCCAATTAGGTTGTATTAATGTTTAAAATTAGGATGGTGAGTAAAGACTAGATTGCCAATTTTAGACTTGCTGAATTGATTATAATGGAGGTTAGATGGTATTTATAATTATAGTTTAAATATTTCTTACTTAGACTTGCAAGATTGATTGTATTAATGTTAAATTAGCAGGTGCATTATCGACTAATTGTAACTTTGACGTGCCCCATTTAGAATGGAACCCATGTTAAAATAGATTGTGTTCATTGACTGGTTTAGACTAGGTGATTGATTGGGTTGGGGACGATGTCATGTATTGGCTTGCATCATCCCTTGTTTTCTTCCTCTAGCGTTTCGTCGACCTGTTGTTGGGGTATGGGTGTGGTTTTTCTTATTGGTATTTGGTTCCTAGTGCATTAGTTTGTCTAGAGTCCTCGGTCCGGATAGATTATGTTGTGAAAAGGTTATTGACGCGTCTATCACTTAAGAACGACATGATTCCTGATGACAAGATCATGGCACGCCCTATGGGATAGCGGCGAGCGAGAACTTGGCTGGAGTCGGTGCATTCTATGTGAGTGTTGTCAAGAATTGCCAATTTCTTTATGGCACATGGGTTGAATTCCTTCAGGCATTGGATTCGTTCACCTAGAGGTTCTAGTCCGTTTTGTTTGGATGTTGCATCGGGATGGAGATGTTGTCCCTTAACTTGTAGGCATGGTCGTGTTGTGTCGGGCGGGTAGTCGTTCCTCCTTGTTGTTCTATGCTTGATTCACCCAGTTGCCCTTGTGTTAGTGAGTGGAGTCATAGTTGCCCGTTTTCTTGGAATGCATGCTTGTGTTCATCGTCAGTGGTGTGGTTAACTATCGTTGTTGTCGCCTTTCTTCCAAAACACACAAAAAAAAAAAAAAATTGCACTGTTTTTTGCTTGTAGTCGTAACGAAGAGGGGTCATTACACCCCATTTTCCTTTGAAGGAGAAACAAACTCAATTAACTAGGAATAAGTGGGAATGACCTTCTTCCTGACACTACGGGTTTTTATTGGTGAGTATTCAACCCCCAAGCCACGTGACCAGACATATTCTTTTCCAGTATCTGAACCCACCGGACGGGAGGAGTTGGTTGTACCATCTATAGGTAAATTTTTTAGCATAGAATTTCCCATGTATGTAGGTACCTAGATGGTGGAAGAGTGGTCCCGCAGGTATGGTAAAAGGGAGTCAAGGACCTCATTTAGGGAAGAGTCAGACTGCTCAGATTCTTGAAAACCAGGAAGGGTAAGCGATGATTCAGTGTGGTTAAGAGGTGGAAAGGAGGATGGAGAAGTCGGTTGTGTGGCCTCATGTGTTGGGGAAGTAGCGAGAGGAGAAGAAGAAATAAAAATGGGTAACATAACCCTAGGAGGAACTAGAGCTTCGAGAACTATAAGGGGTGAATCCCCGGGTTTTTTTTCTTCACATTAAAGGTGACCAAATCATCTGACACAACAGTAGTAGACACCCCTTCCATGCCCCCCCCCCCTCAAAGTTAGTGTTCACCTTTAACCAGTTTGAGGCATCCAAAACCTATTTTTCTAAAATTGTCAATGAAGAATAAAACAAGGGACAATGAGAGTGTAGCTTACTAGTAGTCGAAAGTGGAGGAGGATATGAAATTGAAGGCTCTGAGGGGAACTCAAAATCACCTGAGATATTGTGGTTTGTTTCCAGTGAAGATATATATGAATATTCTTTTTGATCAACATCTTTTGGTTCTTTGGGAGAGCTCCATCCGTTGTAGTCCTTTCGAAGGTGGCTTTTTTTGTGATAGAGTTCGCACTGAAATGGAATGCTGAGATAGTCAAGGTGCTGGGAGGTTTTCCTTCCCCTCCATTCTATCTCTAGAACTTCTGGTAAGCCAAGGTGGATATCCATATCTACTAGAACATGATCCACCTTCCTGTTTACTGATCTTAAATTGTCTAAATTCATAGAGATAAAAGTACCCAGAGAGTTTCCTATAGCCCTGAGCGCGGGCTCATTCCAAAGGTGTATAGGGAGGCCCGGAAGGAGCACCCATAAATGACGTTGTTGAAAATAATTGTTTGTCGGGTTGAAATAAACCCTCCACTTCTTTATCATAAGGATGCTACTTCCCATATTCCACCTATGTTCTAAGAGCTTGTTCTAGTCCTTTGGGGACTTGCAAATGAAGCCCAGTCAACCTCTTGTCAGAAAGACGACTTTTGGTGCATATCCCAGGAGGGGATACCAGTGATTTTGAACCCATTCCTGTAAGGGAACCTTGCAAAGATAATGGTAAGAGATCTTACCAACAAGACCATAGAGGGAAAGGCATGTCGCCTCTTCTAACTTGACGTCTAATCCCATCACCAGTTTACGGTGAGTCTTTACAGGTTTCCACAGTCTCCGAGAAGAACTGGGTTTTCTGAAGGTGTATGAAATTATGGCGTTAGTATTAGCCTTTACCTCACGAGCATATTATTTACCAAAAGACTGAAAAACCTTTGGGTTTTTACGTAGAGAATTAGTGAGACCAGGTAGAGTGTCTAAATGTGGGACATGGAGACAGGGTAAGTCGTTAGAGGAAGAAGGTAGCTGGGATGTCCCATCTGGCAGAGTAGACTTTAAGGTAGAAGTATTAGTGTCCAAGGTGTCTAGATTATCGAAAAGACCGGATTGTTGCCACATTACTTCATCTGTGGGCTTCATTAAATATACAACGTGATGATTTATGTCATCCGGTTATGGTGGGGGAGAGGAACCCCGCCATCTGTGTTCCATTGTTGTTTAGTGCCAGAGGTCAACCCTAGAACATTCTAAAGCTGTGAATGTGGAAACGTGCCATGTCTTGGAACCAGGGACAATAAAGGGAAGTTGATGCAGGTTGTATAGAGAGTTGGTAGTAGTGAATAGCAGAAACAGGCTCTAGAGAAGAGTGAAAACGGAGGGAAGTTGCTAAAAAGGGTAGGAAAAGGGAGGGGTTAACCAAGACTAAAGTAAATGGAAGTAAAGCTTACCAAAGACCATTAGGATAAACCAGAAGAGGATAATGTGACTGTATCCTGGGTAAAATCCGCCATTTTTAGGTTTGAAATCCTGTACTCCCTCCATTGAGTTGCAAAGCGTCATTTCTTACTTCTCCTACAATGACTCATTGGGAACTCTAATAATTGTTATATATTTTATCATGTAATAAGTTGAGTAGGGCATTCCTCTATTATGAGAATACATTTTTCCCTATCACATTGTATAATAATATATAAATTACAAATGAAGGAAAAGTGAATGGTTGGGCTATTTAATAGTATCGTTAAGGTAAGGGTTGGAGACCTACTTTAAGTTTCTCATTTTATCAAGAAACATACATCTTAGAATCAATAATTGATTAAGGGATTTAAGTAAATCAAATCATTAAATGATTCGATTACTTCTAATCCTTCATTGGTATTTTTTTTGCAAACAAATATAACTACTTAAGACCTTATAGATTACTTAAGACCTTATAGATTAATGATGAAATAAAAAGCGATATACATAAAATACATCTAATTGGGTTATTAATGAGATATGATTAAAATCTTGTCATTGATGAATCATAGTAAGGAACTCTTATTGTAGCTTGGTCAACTGACCCTAAACGTTTATTTAAAAGTTATTGAGATATGTAATAATAATTGTTTTTAAAATTGTGTACTATGAGTTTTGATGGAATAATATTCCGTCTAATTAATTTATGCGCGTCGCACTAATACTTTAAGACACAAGTTGCGCAATTTAATAAGGTAGATGTGATGAGTTTTTGTATGTAAATTGGGGGTCACATCAATATATATATTACTAGGATTGGGTACGAAATATATATCTTCATACTTTAGGCCTTTTCGAATGCTAAATGTTAATTGATTCCTTTACTCGTGTTGTATTGTTGCATAGGTGGCAATTTATGGTTCATTGGAAAATTTTAGCAATGCTGACTAAGAATAGATCGAATACCTATATGGTTGTCCTTGTAAATTAATTGTTCCTTGCTTGTATAATTATAGTAACTGATGATTTAGTAACTCATTTTTTTATTATATATATATGAAAAAGGTTTTTTCGTTGTATTCACTTACCTTTGTGTTGTAATCGGAGGGTTGTTTCAATATCATAAATCACATCTATAAGTGGCACTGATGGCGTAGTTTGTGTAATATTGATATTAAATATAACCTCCTATTAGATTGATTTTTGAAATATCTCCTCCCCATTGTTGCGAAAGATGTAGCCACCCCCATTCCTAATTCAAAATACAAGGCCATCCTTAAGGTGAAACATTTCAACCTCATTTATGCCAAGTCAGGGTATTTATATTAATTCATTTATGACCCCCGTCATCATCATCCTTTTGACCAACCTATGCTTGGAGCATCTCATGTAGCTGACTGTGTTATTCGTATTAGATTTTGGGATTACTTTAAAAGTGTTGACACAATGCTTGGGGGTGATTCATGTGATTCCACGTGCATGTTGTATGGATGACCCTTGGTTGTACCATGATGGACATACACATTGGATTTGGCTTGTTCATTGATTGTTATTCCTTGTCTTGATGCTTGTGCAATATTCTTCCTTGGAGCATTGTAAACCTATGGAGCTTGATGACTTATTCATGTAGCTAGCACATGGGGGTGGTTTCTTACTTAGAAAGAATATTTTCCTTGGAGAAGGAGCGTTGGGAATATTTGAGGAGGGTGTTGAGCCCTAGATGACATCGAGACACTCGGTTGCTTGCATGGAGGCTTGCCATGCTTGAATTGAGAATTCTTGGGTGATGAGTGATCATGTAGGTAGGGTGGACCTAGAGGTGCACATGACTTTGGAGGGAGCATTAAATCATTTGAGGCCATTTGAGGAGGAGTGTTGGACCTTTCTTGAGGAGAGTTTAGCCTTGAAGTATTTATTGTTGGATTTGCATGCCTCAGAGCTTGACATGTGTCACATAGAGTTAGAGTGCTCCACATGTGGGCCTATCTTGTGTAGACTTTGGATGCTTGTACAAGAATAGGTTCACTTTGTATTATAGGTATCCCTCACCTCTCATATAAATAAAGGGAGGAGAGAGTCAATTGATCATACTTGTAGTTTTTCACTATTGAGATCACACACTTGAGTTATAGATGTGGTACTAAGGAAAACTTGTCTTCTTGTAATCTTCTTCATGTACATTTGTTCTCTTTTTCTTGGGTGTTGGGTTCTTGGAGGAATTTCAAGGGACAATGTGGGGTTACAATGTTATTCTAACAAGACAAAGAAGACTAAGGCTTGGGATAAACCCTAGAGGTGGAAACAAATCCTTTTATCTTGTAGCTATTGTGAGAGAAGAAGACTAAGGTTTTGTGGTATTTGGAAACTCTAGTACTACTTGTTATTCTTATTGTGGAGCAGAAGAGATGGATATGTATTGTACACTTGTGGAATGCAAGTGTAGGTATCGGGGAGGGCTTGCTAGTGGTGATGCTAGCTTGAGGATATTTGGTGAGGTGATCTACTTTTGTTAGGAGTGATTCTTATCTATGAGAAGTTGGTAGTTAAGGTTTTCTTATAGTTTCCCTAGCTAGGGTTTGAAGAGCTTGACTTGGACCATTTGTATGATAAATCTATGGTATGTACTTATACTTCGTATGTGTGTGTGTGTGTGTGTGTGTGTGTGAGAGAGAGAGAGAGAGAGAGAGAGAGAGAGAGAGAGAGAGAGAGAGAGAGAGAGAAGATTACAATTATCCAAATATTATGTACTGACATATTTGATTTTCAACTTATTTTGTCTTCTTGATTGGATAAATTCTAGCACTTATTGTATGTGCTGATTTGACATAACATATAATTGAATTGGTTAAGTGATTTAACACATATCTTGAATATAAAGGGGTATATTTACCATTGTAATAAGATAATTTGGATCTGTTATATGCTTGGAAAAGTGTTCTCTAAAGGATATCACATTGTGGTATTGAAATACATTTGTATGACATTTATTCTATTGAAATACCATGTGAATTTGGGTTGAAGAAAAGTGGAATATTACTACTTTAATTGTGACACCTCTCTCTATGTTATCTTTCTCAAAGAATATAATTATTTGTTACACAGTCTCAAGTATTTAATTGTGTTGGTTGTGCAAATTATATCAAAATCATCTGTAAAATATATATATATATATATATATATATATATATATATATATATATATATATATATATAACATTAATTGATAATAATGTAGTCACAAGGGTCTAAATATTATCAATTATTTAAACCACAAAAATATGTCATATCTTACTCATAGTTCCACATAGCTATGTTTAAACACCAAACTATGTGGATATATGTATTAACTATGTTAATTATGTGGATATATGTATTAACTATGTTAATTATTAAATGTTGCATATTAAATTGAATTATATATGATTGGATTTGTACAATCAACGTTTATATAACTTGCAAATTTAGATTATTATAACGATACGTCTATGAGTTTAAGATGATAACGTTTATCTTCTTTAATAGTGCAAAAGAAGTTGGTATTCCTACAAAGTAACCACTCAATCTAAACCGATGCGCATTAATATATTTTTTTTATTTATAAATTTACAATGCATTTTGAAAATCCACAATTACTCCAACATATCAATATAAATCTGATATAATATATTTACATTTTCTCAACATATCAATATAAATTTTATATAATATATTTACATTTTCTCAATTATAGAATGAGTACAAAATTATTCCAACATATCAATATAACTCTTATACACTATATTCACATTTTTCTCAATTAATAAAATGAGTCCACAATTCATAAGTTTATCAATATTTGATCACATATTTAACTCATGAACAATATTTGTACTTACACAATTTTTCTCCTCTATATAGAGTTTAGTCATAAACTCATGGATTGCCATGCTTACGATCAACTTGGTCTAACAACCTATATATTTCTATAGAAATGGATTGATTATTACATATTACAACTTCAAAAAATATGCATACAATTATTATAGGAGTAGATGTTGTAACTGATGATTAGCTAATCTAATAGTAGCTCAGGTTGAGCTTTGCCTTAGTTACCATACATAGAATTGAATTAGTCCACTGAATATGTTATTTTTGTTTGTTAGAAATGTTTGTAACTTGCGGAGACAATATTTCAACCGTTTTCTAAGAAACCACAACCCAAGGGCATCTAAGCCATCAAAATCCCCCGAGGATCACATTCGACCTGGGCCACATCAACCATTAATATGGATGGATTTTTGGGTGTCTCATGCCGACTAAACATATTATAAGGGATTTGAACTCAGGTTGCCTAGAAAATGAAACCCACACCTTAACCAATTAAGCTAGCGGGAATTGACATTTAGTCCATTGAATATAAACATGAGTTAATTTTTATTTATTTTTAGAGATAAAAATCATCAATATACTACCTATATCTTTTGCGTGCACAATTCAGGCCAGTCTCATTACAACCTTTGTGTACATCTCATAAATTTCGTACTCATACAAAAATATCAAGCTCTACCTTAGATACCATACACATAATTGAATTAGTCCATTAAATATAAACATGGATTAATTTTCATTTATTTTTAGAAATAAAACTTATCAAGATACTACTTATATTTTTTGCATGCACAATCCAAGCTAGTCTGACTACAACCTTTATGTACATTTCATAAATGCCATACTCATACAACAATACACCATTGTATGCATTCTAATAGAGGATACAAACTAAAGCTCATAAAAATATTTAAAAATATTTATACATCAATATGTATTTTACAATTCAGAATATAAATTGAACTCATAAATAAACATTGTAATATCCAGATTTCACCGACCACATTTTCATAACAATGATTATTCTTTGAGGACACTTGTGTGCAAGTGATTTGTCTAAAAATGGTACTTTATGATTATCTGATTTGGTTTATGAGTTAAAAATGATGTCATCATTGAGTATTGAAATTTTGATATGTTAATTATATTGATGTATAACATTGACAGGTATTATTATGAGATTTCCTGAGTGTACTAGAGACACGAAACAATGAGGATGTTGATGGCATTGACATAACACCTTGGACTTCAGATAGAGTGAGGGAGTGGACTATTGACTTTGTTTATGAGTACTTGATTTATTACGCCTATATTTTGATGATTATTTCAGTTATGGATTTCATGTATAAGATTATTAACATCATTTTGTTAGTGGATGCAGGTATGGTGACGCTTGCTAATCCAACTCACATATGGAGTAAATGGGTCATACACATATATTAGATAGATTAGGGAGAGGTGTGGCAACGTCCCTATCACAACCTAATAGCACTCCCGTTGTGACCTGAACTGAAGGTTAATGACTACCTTGTTCTAGATAGGTTCACGATGTCGTGAGGGAAGATTGAGACAATCGCTCATGAGGATTTCCGATGGGCGCACAATAAGGTGGATTCCTTATTCCTCAGTAAGCCCTTAGTCTCACACAAGGTCAAAAAGTGGAATATTGACTCCAAGTGTTTGACAACTTCCAAACTAAGTCGTAGAGAACAACAGAAAGAAGGGTGAGTGACACCCTTGGAGCATGTCTGTGTGTCTTGAAGAGCACGTCACATGAATAAATTAATAAAAATAAATTGAAGACCTTAGAAAATAAAACGAATACTTAGAATTGTTTAGAAAAAAGATTTAAATTATATTAATTAATAAACAAGAAACATAATAAAATATGTGTCTAATTGCTATGCCTAGATGAATTTTATAGAAATGGGTCTAAGAGAATTTAGATTAATTAAAATCTAGAAAAGAGAGAATAAAAATTAAGACATGTGCACAATGTGTGCATGAAATTAATAAAAAAAATTATTTCATGAGAGAATGGGTTGTCAACATAGAGTTAGAATCCTATGTCAATCTAGACTATATATCATAACTAAGAGAAGAGTCATAATCAAATTCCAACTATAAATTAGTTAGGAGACCCAATAAAGGAGAAATTGGGGAACTAAGGGACAACTAAGAGAAAATCTAGGAACTAATTGAGGAGGTGAGAAAAAAATCAAAATTTATTTAATTACAAGAAATTAAAACATGTGCAACTGGAGGGAAGTGTGACATGTGTTGAGGGTGAATAATCTCTAATTTAATTATGCATGAATTGACAAGTGTCAATAAAAATTTTCTTATAAAAAGAAGGAAGAGTAAGGAGGAAATGACCATATTGTTGGATGATTGAAATGTTGTCAAATTTTCATATGATTGATTTACTTCTATGAATTAGACTGCAAGTTTTACAAAGAGGTGGAAGCCTCTCCTTGCAAGGGAAAGCTTGAGCTACAATTTCTGAAATATATAATTACATTTTTTTCTTAAACTAAACCTTGATCCTATATGGAGGGTTTTCCCTATCTTGGGACTATGTAGTATTACCCTTGTGTCCTAACACTTTCATATTGATTCACATCTGTTATGTTGTCAGTGTTAGTCTTATCAGATTTGCGTAGGTCAGTTTCTGTCTTTCATAGTTGAAAAATACATGCAGCGGAAACTATTACAATCTGTAATATAATAAACTTAGTGTTGTTACATTATTTTTAATTATAATTATCCATTGGATAATTGTTAAAAGATATTGATAAATCGTTTAGGTTATTCGAACAATTAATGAATTTCGTATATAATTTAATGAACAAAACTATTCATAACTTTGTGGATACCTTCTTTCCTCTCTTTTTCGTTACTAAGAGGGAAGTTGATTCAATGCTAGATCTTATAGATTCAGTGTATAAAAATATATATTAGAGGCAAAATAATTGGGCTAATGATCTAGTTTATTAAGAATTAATGAATGACTAGATATTCTACAATTATAGAGTATATATAATCATAATATAATTACATTATGAATTTAAGCCATAAATGAAAAAGGTACGCAATATAGGTCAATGATTTATTAGTTATTTTATTTAATGAGTTGTGTAATAATGATTGATAATAATGATTTATTAGTTATTTTATTTAATGAGTTGTGTAATAATGATTGATAATAATGATTTATTAGTTATTTTATTTAATGAGTTATGTAATAATGATTGATAATAATGCTAAATGAATTCATTTATTGTTTATATATCGTTAATTGATATTATTGTTTTATATTAGGATTTATAGTAATGGCTTGATTCTAAAGATTTTGTACTCAATGATTTAGAAAGCGTACGGATATAATGAATTAAATTAATGATTTTATAATTTATTTTTATTTTTTCGCCAGATAGAAATTTCATGTTGGAAACTTATCTCGATACTTCCCCACATAGTGAATGATATGGAAATGGTAAACCCGCAGCCTCAGAGATATAGGCTTGAACTCATGACCTTTCCCCAAACTAAGAGAGTATACACATATCTTACCAATTGTGCTATCCCATGGGACTAATGATTTTATAATTTAATACCTGCACTTCTGACTAAATTAATAAAGCGCAAGTTGCACAACCTTAATAAGGGTGGATAAGAAGAATTTACAAGATTACTGCATTGCGTCACTAGTTAGAAACTTGTGATTAAGTGACATAATGAGTTTGTTTGTTCTTTTTGTGTAAGTGAAGTATTATTTTATTGCAAAATTTATTGGTTTCAATTTTGAAGTTAGTTGCATTATTATAAAGTCACTCTATATTTATAAAAAAAATATATATATATATATATATATATTCTTGTCTTGCTAAATCTTGTTAATACAAAACAATAGGGTTGTTACGAACACCATCATATGTATTTCATAATATAAATTAAACTTATCGATTAAATTCCATCATATGTATTTCATTACAAAGTATAAAATGCTATGTATTCAATAATGATGTTCCATTGTTCTAAATTACAAACATAGTAATACTTTGTTTCATAATATCAATTAAACTTATCGATTAAATTCCATCATATGTATTTCATTACAAAGTATAAAATGCTATGTATTCAATAATGATTTTCCATTGTTCTAAATTACAAATATAGTAATACTTTGTAACAATATGTCGTTGTTTGAGTTACACAACACATTTAAATTATATTCATAGTGTGTGCTATCATTTGAGTTACAGAAATGAAGTATAAGAACTTTGTGCTCATTAAATGATACACAATCATTGAGTTACAATATATGCATTTAAGCAATAAGCAATCGTTTAGTTATACATATAGTATGGAATACTTTATGCACATTTAAACCTTATGTAATTGTTTTTTTTTTTTTTTTTTACAGAAATGGATAGAGATTTTTATTTAATATCTGGCAGGAAGGGTTGCCAGGCGATTTCCCAGCTCGCCGGTGATAATGGCAATGTCCTTGAGGCCCCCCTGGAGTTCTTCTGTTATTTCTTCCCTTAGTTCCTGGATTTCGATGTTCAACGTCTCCCATTTCCTTTGGTTTGTTGATGCCCTGACGTTCTCCAGCTCTGTTTTTATCAGGTCGAGTCTCTCTCGAGGAGAAAGAGGTGGCTTTGAAGACGAATCCATTGCTTCTGCCCCTATAACTCTGCTTCTTCTTTGTGCTCTGCAAGTGCGCGCGGTTGCCTGAGGAAATGAAGACTGTCTTCGTATGGATCCCCTTATAATCAATGTAACCCTCCACAACCCGTGAACCCAACCTGGATTGATGCTGACGCCGAATCTCTGAGCTAAGATTGTGGCCCGTCCCACGAAATCTACGCTGGATCAGATCGATCCAAGATCCTTCGGGTACCATTGGCTTGCCCGCGTGATGAGACCAGTCAAGTTTTATCATTATCTTAGGGAATTGTTTGGTGAGATGTTTCCCCATTAACAGTCAATTGGTTTTTTCTCAAGAATGTACCACGATTTGCCTCAGTGTCTTCCTGTCCATTCAGGGTCCTCAAAACGTGGTAAATTTTATATTCCCTGAGTTTCAGCAGTAGTAGGAGGATTTTCTTGTACATGTGGGCCAAAGTAATATCCTTTGGGATCTTCTTGGAGTTCAGCGCTTCTACAACCAGTTTGGAGTCACCAAAAATCATAATCTTCTGGACATTCAACTGCACCGCTAGTGTGAGACCTTGCCACAGTGCTAGATATTCAGCGTGGTTATTAGAGGCGTATCCTAAGCCCCAAGCATAAGACCGATGGATTTTTCCCGAGGGTTCAATAATAATGCCCCCTCCTCCTTCTTGACCAGGGTTTCCTTTTGAGGCCCCATCGAAGAAGAGACACCACTCATACAACGCAGATCTCCATTTAAGGAAGTCTTGTTCCTTCATCCGAATTTCCCAATTCCTTTTTTGCGGGGGTTCAGTTTCTTGCATGCCTGGTTGATTTTGGATGAATTCCTTAAGCCAACGTTCTTCTTCAACCGAGAGGGGGACCAAGTTTCTAATGTAGATATTCAAGTTTAAGGCTTCAGAGATCATAGTTTTGGCCTTAATAGCCACCTGGGATGGCAGTCTGCTTTCCTCCTTGAAGATTCTATTATTCCTCTCCAGCCATATTTTCCAGCACATGAATTTGGGGGTCCACATCCAGATAGTTTTGAGGAGGTTTTTCTTACTCAGATCGAAAGGAGACAGAGACATCCATTTGCTTAAAATCTCTGAGGCTGAGGAAGGGAAATTTACGGAGACTGATCCTAAGAGGAGCCCCCAAGCTTCTTTGGAGAAATCACAGTTAAGGAGAGGGTGCGCAACAGTTTCTTCTGCTTGATTGCACAGAGGACAACGTGAAGGCCCTTCCCAGCCTTTCCTCTTTAGATTATCATTGGTTAAGATGTTGTTGTGGAGCAGGGTCCATATAAACATATCTATTTTAGGAATTGAAGGAAAATTCCAAAGGGCTTTCCACGGGGCTGGATTGGGAGGGACCCACGGTATTTCCAGAATTGTAGAGTAGCCAGCTGCTGCTGTGTATAACCCCGATTCTGAACCCCATCCCCGCTTATCTTTGGATCTGGCACTAAGTGGCGACTTTCCTTGAAGAAATTCCAGCAGAAGGGCTGCTTCCTCTTTAATCTCGTCTGGGTAGTCTCCTAGATTCCAGCCTTCCCAGGAATCATTATCATCATTCTTCCAAAGGGAGATGTCCCATAATGTTCTGCAATTATTAGACCAAAGCCACTCTTTAATGTTCCTCATTTCACTTGACCAAGTAAGGGGCTGTTCTCCAAGAATGGAATCCTCCCAGATCCTAATTTTTGCCCCGTTCCTCGGTATCCATGTGAGCTTTGAACTAAAATAAGGCAGATCTCTTTTGCATAGGGTGAAAATCGGGGAACCTTTCTGAACTTTGGTAGGCTTCTCAAGGCATCTCTCTCTATCGCCTATGAAGTATTTTTTCCTGAGAATTCGCTTGCTCCAGGTTCTTTTCCCCATAATCATATTCCACAGAATTTTACCTCCCATGGCAAGATTGTGAACAACCACATCTCTGATATGAAGACCCCCTTCCATCTTTGGTTTCTTGACCTTGTCCCATCTTACTAAGTGGAGCTTCTTTTCACAATTCCTTCCGCCTTCCCAAAGAGATCTTCGAATCATTTCGTCTATTTTGTTTGTTATAGTCTTGGGAGCGAGAAGAACCAAGCATTGGTAAATTGGGAGGCTGGTAATGACCGAGTTCATCAAAATAACTTTGCCTTCTTTGTTGAGCCAACATGCTCCCCACGCATGGATCTTATTTTTGAGTTTTTCTAATAGGGGTAGCCAGTGCGTGACCTCATAGGAGGCTTTGAAGATTGGGATCCCCAAATAGTTGAAGTTGTCCCAAATTGTGATACCTTCCATCTCAAGAATCCAGCCTATTTGCAACATTTCTCGCGGGTTGCAATTCCATCCATAAATCTTACTTTTGTGGTAGTTTATTTCGCTGCCAGAACTGTCTTTATAAAGGTCTAGTTCAGATTTGAATTTCCTTGTTGTCTTAAGGTTGGCATCGCCCAATAAAAGGGTGTCATCAACAAACTGGGCATGACTAACATCCTTGACATTAGGGGCGGCTCTGATGCCTGGAAGGACTCTGTTTTGAAAGCATCTCTACAATTGGAAGCTTAACACCGAGGCTTGGGTGACATAGAGCACAGGGGAGAGAGGGCAACCTTGCCTTAGCCCTCTTGAGGCCTAGAAAAAATTTGTAGGGTGACCATTAATCAAGGGGGCGATCCAAGGGGCTGTAATACAGGCCTTAGCCCAATCAATAAATTTCTGATTGAACCCAAAGTTCCTCATGACTGCAAAAAGAAAGTCATGCCTGACTCTATCGAAGGCGTTGGCTAAATCCAGCTTGATTACCATGCCCTTCTCTTTTTTCTTCCAGCTGGTGTGGATGGCTTCTTGGACTAAAATAATGTTATTTAGGATCTGTCTCCCTCTCACAAACCCACCTTGATTTTCCGGAATCAGTTTTGGAAAAATTCTTTTGAGTCTCTTAGCCATTATTTTGGTGATGATTTTGTATCCCGTATTACAAAGGGAGATAAGCCTAAATCTGTTGAAGTTTTTAGCACCTTTTTATTTTGGAATGAGGGCCAAGAAAGAGGAGTTTGTGCTGCCACCCATTTTGGTGCAGTTCTGAGACTTCATAACCATTCTGTGCAGATCCTTTTTTATTATATCCCAGCAGGAAGTGTAGAAGCGAGCCGTGAACCCATCCGGCCCAGGTGCTTTGTCTGGATCCATATTGAAGATATATTTCTTGATTTCACTAATATTAATAGGCATGTTCAACGTCCGATTGTCATCATCATTAACCAGGGCTGGAATTTCTGATATAGGATAGGAGTTCGAGTCCACTGGCTCCATATCAGGAGCAGAGTAAAGATTTTTGAAGAAGGAATGAGTAACTTCCTTTATGCCTTTGAACTCCTTAATGACTTGGTCTTGCCACTGAATCTCACTGATGGAATTGTAAATTTTCCTAGCTTGGGCTTGCTTGTGAAAGAATGATGTGTTTTTGTCTCCATCTCAAAGCCAAAGCACCCTTGATTTGACTGTCCAATAGATTTCCTCTTCTCTGCATCTTTTGTGATACTTCCTTTGAAGCTCGGATTCCCGGTTGAGTAGCTCCTGGGTGACTTGGGATTCTTCCATGCTCGATTGATGTCTTTCCAAGGTCTTCTGTATTCCTTTTCTTTCGTCCATGGGGGAGCCTAACTTTTTAGCCCAATTTTTTAAGTTAAATTTGAGTCTTCTTAGTTTCTCTTCCCAAACATAAAAGGGAGATCTAGAAACAGGTTCGTTCCAGGTGTTGTGAACTAGATTTAGAAAGCCGTCCTGACCTGTCCAGATTGGGTAGAATCTAAACGGGATAGGGCCTAGCACTAAACCAGGGGAGAGGGCGAGGGAAATTGATTTATGATCCGAAGTATAATGTGGGAGAATCTTGCAGGTCGCCATGAGGCCAAGGGTAAGGAAGGAGGAGTGAATGAGGAAACAATCAAGCCATGCTGCTATGTGATCTGGCCTGATCCTTTTGTTGGACCAAGTAAATTTCCCATTGATTGGTGGAATATCTTCCAGCTCCCAGTCCGACATCATGTCTTCTACCCACTCTCTAGCAGGATCCCGGAAAATTGAACCCCCTTTCTTTTCGACCAGCGAGAGGGTCACATTTAAATCTCCAGCCACTACTAAGTTCTCAAGGTCATGCCGATTGAGAAACAATTTTAATGAGTCCCAAAATTCTTTTTTTCTCGTTAAATGAAACAGGGACATACAAGTTGAAGAGACTTACCAGATGTCCAGAGTCTTTATGGTACAGTTTGGTAAATAACCAATGGACGGTTCCTTATTCTTCTACTAGGTCGAGCTTTGCGGAGTCCCAGAAAGTTGCTAATCCCCCCAAAGCTCCTCTGGCGCTTACTTCCCTTCCAGGGCCTTTCTTCCAGAACGCATCACTTGCTCGGAGGAGGGCATCCTCCTCCAATTTCGTCTCCTGGATTAGGAGGACTTCAGGCCTCACTATCCTTACTAAATCCTTTATGGCTTCTTCTTTTAGGGTGTTTCCCAGTCCTCTACAGTTCCAGGAGACGTATTGCATTATTTACCTGGATGTGGAGGATGACCTCCTTTCGGGGTCTTCCCTAGTTTCGCCCCCAATCTGGTATTCACCATATCTAGAATTGTGTACTGTGAGCCTTGAACCACTTCCTTGTAGGATTTCTCTTCCCTTCGCTTCTTCTCAGTCTTCCTTCCCTGCTTTGGCTGGTCTGGGGTCCCTAGCGGACTGCTTACTTCTGTGTCTTCCTCTTCTGGGGTTTCAACTCTTATTTCTGAGTCCAATCTGATGTTCTCCTTTGTCGGAATGGATACCGTGGAGGGAGGGGTTGGGTCTATTGGGACCAGTGGCGCTTGATCTTTCCCACCTTCTGGTTCATTTGAAGGAATTTTCTTTTCCTTTGGAGCTTCTTGGGGTTTTTGTTTTGAACTGCCAACCTTTGACGGTTCCTGGGTCATTTTGTCCTTGCTTTTAACATTGTTAGAGTTTTTCCCTTTCTTCACCTTCTGCCAGCCTTCTGCGTCTTCTTTCCCAGTGGTTTGCAATTTGGGATAGTGTCTTTGGAAATGACCTTGCTCCTGACAGTTCTGACATTTGAATGGCAGGTGATCATAGTCTAATTTCTGATAATGGGTCTAGGTTCCAACGGTTAGCTTTACTGCTTCAGGGAGGCCATCTTCGAGATCGACTTCCACACAGATTCTGGCGCAGGTGTATTGTCCTTTATTGTCATCTCTGTCAATGAACCGTCCAACTCCGTTCCCTATTCTCTACAGTGATTCGAAATCCCAACAGTGCATTGGGAGGTTCGAAAGTCTGACCCACATCGACACTTCTTTGGGTAGGTCCACCAATGGGTCAAAATCTGGTGTCCATTTATTCAGATATAGACCCTGCGTCCCTATGAAATAGGGACCATTCCTGAAGATTAAGTCTCGGTCTTCTTCTGAAATGAATTCAAACACAAAGAACCCTCTTCCAACCGGGTAACAGGTTACTCCATGTTCCAGATTTGGCCTCCAGTTTCATTGAATCCAGTCATCAGTAGTCTTGGTGGATGGCCAAAGACCCATAAACTGGCCCACTAGACCTTTTTGAGCCAACGCCAGAGCTATTTTCATTGGTTTCTCTTCGGGTAGCGCTATTTCAGGTATTTCTTCCAGCTTCTTGATAAATTTTGGAACCACCGGAGGGGATGACCTTTTCCCATTACTGTTGACAAGCCTTCGGAAGGCATCCTCGACCAATCTTGATGGAGGGGGGCCGGCCTCCCCACCCCCAGGCGCCGCCATGGAGGCTCGCGATGCTCAACACCAGCACCAAACCCTAACACACGCACCCGCACTAGTAAATCATAAACTTACACATTATTAACACTGTTATCATCGAAAAAAAACCCTATGCAATTGTTGAGTTATAAACAGAGTATGGAATATATGCACATTTAAACAACATGTAAACATTGAGTTGTATCCCAGACTATAGAACTATATGCATATGAGGTCACTCCCCAAATTTCAACCCATTGTTGAATTAAACCATAGATCATGGAATTATATTCATAACCTAGTCCATCCAAAGGATTTGACTCATTGTTGAATTACACTTCAAAGTGTAGGGTTGTATTCATAATGTAATTAATTCAAAGGATTCAACACATAAATTTATATCAACAATATTCTAGAAATTCAAATGATAAATTGTGACTATAATTTTGAAATAAAAGAGCTGATGGAGTGTATTGTTAAGGCACTATGTTATGTGAAGTAACTTCTTCGAAACCATCGACTTACCTTGTGTGCCTTACACCTGGAGGTTATAGTGGTAGTAGTCGGAAAACTCAACCTTGTGTCACACGAGTATGAACCCAACTAGTTGTCTATTCTGCTAGTCATAAAAAGTAATAATAAATAAAAATAACTCCTTAAAGAATAGGAGAAACTCCTCCAAATATCCAGATACATTCATACATCACAATTCGCATGTCCTCCATAATGAATACATGATCTCTATATATACATATTCACATACTACACATGAGACCCCTTTACTATTAGGTCGACCCTATTACATATACAATTACACATTACATGTTCATTTTGTTGGATTACTAAGAGGGGGGGTGAATAAGTAATAGCGTAATTATAATCATTTTTCTTCAAATAATCCAAGTGTTATATCAATGTAGAATTATTATCCAATAATGAGCAATAAGAAATGAAAAATCACACACATACATAGTACACCAATGTTTTACGTGGAAACCCAAATCGGGAGAAAACCACAAAATGATTTTTCTTATATGTCTTGAAGAATTACATTCATTGGAAGCACCAACTTCCTTTGTTTTCCAACTGCAACTGGAAGGAGGCTCCAACACCCTAGTTTCTTAGGCTACAACCTGAGGGAAAGCTCCAACTCCCTAATTCCCTGGCTACAACCCCCTGTGTTCTCTGGCTACAACCGGAAGGTGGCTACAACCACATGTCCTTGCCCTGTCCAACCTCCCTAAAGTATAAGTAGAATGATGGAACCACTCTCAACTTGTCATTGTGAGATATGTTGTTGTACAACTGTATCAACTTGTACCATTGACCTATATCCAATCTGTACAACTTCCCTGTAATCAAATTGTACCTAAACTGAACATGTATCTACAAAAATACAACAGATACGTGACATGTAGTGTTGCAACCCGCGTATGTACGCACCCTATATGTTATGCAGCCCACGTATGTATGCTACCAAACTGTTATGCAGCCTGCGTATGCCTTCTGAAAACTAGGGTTTCCTTTTTCTTGAAAACTTCTGATCCTCTATAACTTCTTTCACATAGATCTGTAACCTGTCACTGTATCCAGACTGTAACTATACCTTGCGCATGCATCCTCATATATAACCTTTACTCAAGGAAAGTATGTCTATCTCTAGTCATGTGTCATATAGGTATGTGTAATAATGAACAAGTATAATATCCCTCTTAAGATCTTAGTCATCAACCCCTTTCTGATATTCAGTCTCTCAATACATCAAATACAAGCTCTCAACCATGTACCATAAAAACCCTTAGCCATATGCCAAGAAATACAAGATGTTCCTCACAAGAAGTATTAATCATGAATATACCAGCACTATATTTCTGTAGATCTGACTTATGCAGAAGATCCCATGAAGCCACTAGTATCTCTAGGGAGAATCCTCAAATCTCCATTTCCATTCCTCATGCATACATCAAAATCCAACTATTCATAGAAATAAGACATACCTTTTGAACCAATGGATGGATCTGATGTATCTAAGCACTTTAGACTTTCCTGGGAGCTTGATCTCAGAATCTAGAACCTCAACATCTTCATCTATTCAAGTTTCCATGGATTTACCAACATGTACACAACCCTAATACATTGTCATCCCACGTATAACTCAGCATGTACGCACCTTGTACACAAACAACCTACATATAACTCAGCATGTACGCACCTTGTACACATACAACCTACGTATAACTCAACATGTACGCACCTTGTACACAAACAACCCGCATACACCTCATAAAATAGGTTTTTTCTATAATTCCAAGAATTTCGCTGTCAACCCTTCGTGCTACCTCAGACGTTCGCCACTTCAAATGTATCCACAAGTATTTACAAGAAGCTTTACACAAGAAAATAGATATACAATATGTACAAGTGTGTGTTTAATGAGTGAGCTTTGCCTCTTATTTATATCTTCATGCAGCCTTACACTTTCCTTATTTTAGGGCTTCTTCATTTAAAATAATTTCTTTTGCAAGGCACTTTGACCCTTGGGGGATTCTATAAGACTTATGAGGGGTTCTCCAACTTCATATGGTCATAAATCTCTAACCGTGAGGAGTTATGTGGCATTCCACATGCCACCGGAAATGACATGACAAGCACTATCCATCTAGGATAGTTTCACTGACAAATTCACTGTCCTTCATCTCATTATTCCATAATTAAGCATTGGATCTCTCACTCCGCAAAGCGTATTCCCGTGAAAGCTTTCACCATAAGGGGACCACTTTGGAGTTCATCCATATTTACTTCTTATCAACCATGAAAAAACAATAATGAGTCATCTTTACATTAAACAATCTTGGGTCCATTACCCAAACCTTTGTGCTACGGGGCTTTCTTCAAGCGTTGACATCAATGAAAACCAACCTTAATCAACAATCTCCCCCTTTGGCATTGATGGAAACACTCTGATGCAATACTGAAATCATATCACGCATGCTCCCCCTAGAACCATGCCTCTATCCTCTGCATCTGATAAATCTGGTCCCCCTGGAACCATGTCTCTATCCTCTGCATCTAATAAATATGCTCCCCCTGGAACCATGCCTCTATCCTCTACATCTGATAAATGTCTCCCCCCTTTGTCATCAATGGCAAAGGTATCTTTCCATATGGGGCTGCTCCCCCTGACTGAACTGTCCTCTTATGGTGCTTCCTCGTGTACATCTAAGACATATAAGATAAGCATTAAAAAAGCATTCATTTTGGAGTAGAAATAACTCCAAGTCTTTGGCGAAGATATTCAAAGGCTTCCCGTGGAAGTGGTTCTGTAAAGATGTCTTCCACTTGTTGTTTTGTGCCCACATACTCAACTCTGATGTTCTTTTCTATAGCCTGTTCCCATAGAAAGTGATACTTGATTGGAATTTGCTTCATCTTGGAGTGCATCACTGGGTTTTTCGAGATATTGATGGCGCTTATATTATCACAATATATTGGAATGGGCTCATCATACTCAACCTGTATATCTGTCAAAGTTTGTTTCATCCAAAAAACCCGTTTACAACATGTTGTTGCTGCAATATACTCTACCTCGGCTGTAGATAGAGATATTGATGATTGTTTCTTTCTTAGCCATGATATTAAACACTCACCCAAGTAGAACGTTGCTCCACTGGTGCTTCATCGGTCATCAATACAACCTGCCCAATCTACATCTGTGTAGGCAATTAGTGATAGATCCTTTCCTTTTGGATACCATAGTCCAAACTCTTATGTTCCATTGAGATATCTGAAAATCCTCTTCATTGCTAATACATGTGATTCCTTTGGTGCTGCTTGAAATCATGCCACCTGTCCAACTGCCTGCATTACATCTGGTCTGGATGTTGTCACATATAGTAGGCTACCAATCATTGACCTGTATTGCCTCTGATATGTAGACTTCAAATCATGATCTTTGCTCAACTTGCAATTGGTTTGCATGGGAATTATAACTGGTTTGCAATCTTCCATTCCAAACCTCTTCAACATTTATCTGATATACTTGGTTTGAGAAATAAAAATTCCTTTGTTTCTTTGACGTATCTGAAGTCCAAGAAAGAAGGATAGTTCTCCAAGTAACGACATTTCAAATTCATTCTGCATATCTTTTGCAAATTTCTAGCTTAACCTGTCATCATCACTACCAAAAATAATATCATCAGCATAAACTTCAACTAATAAAATATTACCTTGACTTACCTTGATCTAGAGGTTGTTGTCTGCACTTCCTTTTCTGAACCCTACCTGCTATAGATACTTATCCAATCTAGAGTACCATGCTCTAGGAGCCTCTTTTAGACCATACAAGGCCTTCTTTAATTTACACACATACTCTGTGTTTTCTGACAATTGAAATCCTTCCGGTTGTTCAATGTAGACTTCTTCTTCAAATTCCCCATTTAGAAAATCTGATTTTACATCCATCTGATATACTTTAATATTTTTGGAGCATGCATAAGCTAAAAGAAAATGGATTTCTTCCATTCTGGCAACTGGGGCAAATGTCTCTTCAAAGTCGATTCCTTCAATCTGTGCATATCCTTTACATACCAATCTAGCTTTGTTCCTTTTAACCTATCCATCTTCATTCAATTTATTTCTGAAAACCCATGTTGCGCCGATCACATTCTTATTCTTTGGTCTTGGAACCAATTCCCAAGTGTCATTTTTGTCTATTTGATCCAATTCTTCATCCATGGCCTTATTCCAAAATTCATCCTTGCTGGTTTCTTTAAAATAGTTTGGTTCAATTGTAGATAAGAGTGCTAGGTGTGTTTGTTCTGGTGAACAGATTCTTCTTCTAGTCTCAACTCCTGCATATTTGTTTCCGATAATATGATCTGAAGGATGATTCTTCTGTACTCGTTTACTGGGTGTCTTTGGACACACTTGCTGAATTTTCTCTTCTGCTTCTGTCAAATTCTCTTCATCTTCCTCTTCTACTTCCTTTTCATCGTCTGCTTCTTCTTCTAAGGGTTGTTTCATTGATTCATTTTCTTTCTTTGATTCTGGTCTGCCTGCTTCATCAATTGTTACGTTGATGCTTTCCACAACTTTGTTCAATCTTAGATTGTAACACTTGTATGCTTTCCTTATACTTGAGCAACCAATAAGTACTCCTTTATCCACACGAGAGTCAAACTTTCCTATTCCTCCATCTTCTCTTTTGATATAAAATTTGCTTCCAAGAACTATGAAGTAATTTACATTTGCTGGTCTTCCTTTCCAAAGTTCGTAAGGAGTTTTGTCAGTGTTGTTTCTAAGCATTACTCTGTTTTGAATGTGAACTGTTGTATGCGCTGCCTATGTCCAAAAAATATCTGTCAATTTTGAATCCATTAGTATTGTTCGAACCATTTCCTATATTGTCTTGTTCTTTCTTTCAACAACTCCATTCAGTTGAGGTGTCCTAGCAACGGAGAATTGCCTTTTTATTCCATGATTGTTGCAGTAGTCCATAAATTCCTTTGAGGTGAACTCTCCTCCATTATCAGATCTCAAACATTTGATTCTTGAGTCCATTTCATTTTCAACCATTTCCTTGTACATTTTGAAGTTTTCAAAAGCTTCTAACTTATTCTTGAGAAAGAAAACTGCAGGCATTCTTGTATAATCATCAACTAATAACATAAAATATCTCTCACGTTTCAAGCCCTTTGTTGTAGTTGTTCCAACTAGATCAATATGCACAATTTCCATTGGTCTTGTCATTGAATATTCCTTTGATTTGAACCTGGTCTTTGTTTCCTTTCCTTGTTGACAATGCTTGCATAAAGTGTTGGTTGGTTTCGTGATCTGGGGCATTTCTCTGACTACTTCTATTTTGCTGACTTTGACAAGGTTATCAAAATGCATGTGACCCATTATTATGTGCCATAGCCAACTTTCATCTTCCTTTCCTAGACAACACTTTTCATTTCCAATTTCACTTAACACATATATGTTTCTTGAAGTTCTTATAGTTGTAGCAATCAATATCCCTGAACCTTCTTTTCTTATCTCACACTTTTGTGAATCAAAAGTCACTTTATGACCTTGTTCACACATTTGAATCACACTTAGAAGATTATGTTTCATATCTTCTATTAGTAGAACATTTTCTACCTTTTCATTCTTATTCCCAATTCGGACTGTGCCTTTTCCAATGATTTTGGCTGAATCATCATTTCCGAAGGAGACTGGTCCATCTCTTTCCTTTCGTAATATAAGAAACTTGTCTCTATCACCTGTCATGTGTTTTGAACACCCACTATCAACATACCAACCACATTTCTTCTGCTTAGCTTGTAGAATGAGTGTGCATTCTTCATTTCTATACTGATCTTTCTTTCTTATCCATGTCCATTTCTATGGTTCCTATTTGTGACCATTGTTATTCTATTGAGGTTCTTTAGGAGGGATTGTCATTCTGCACTCTTTGGCCACGTGTCCAAAATTGTTACATTTGTAACATTCCACTTCATTGCTCAAAGATTCAAACCTGTTGTAACTTATTCTCCGTGTTTCACTAGGCCTTCTTGAATAACCCCTTCGTGTATAACTCTCAAAGTTGTTGTTGTTCCTGTTGTTATCTCTGCAATTCACAGCTTTATGTCCAAAATTATTACATGCATAACATAAACCAAAAAATACAGTTTGATACCTGGGAGTTGAAGATATTCTGAAAGGAGGTGCTCTTATGAATCCTTCTTCTTCTTCTTGAGGCCTATTTTCCTGTTGTTGATTCTGAAATGTCAATCTTCTCAGTGGAGGAGTGTCCCTGTAATGTTCCTTGTATATCTTCTTATCCCCTTTGATTGTTTTTGCATAGATTTTTGGATATGTTTCTTGCTCTGTTGTTTTGGAGCTTGATCCCTTTTCTGTCTGATTGTATCCAAGTCCAGTCTTGTCAAAATAAGATTTTTGATTGCTGATAATGTCATCCAAAACTTTTGAGCTATTCTGCATATTTTTCTTTTGAATATCCTTTCTTAGTGTGACAATCTGTGCTTCCAAGTTTCCAATGATCTTGTCCTTTTCTTCTAGCTGTTCTTTGAGTGCTTCTTCAATTCTTTTATCTTCTTCTATTTGAAACTTCAATTTTGTGATCATTTGTTCTAGTCCTTGAGTGTCTTCTTTCTTGTCTAGTTCTGCTTGTAGTTTCTTCTTTTTCTTCTTTTCTCTTCTAATAACTTCTATGGCACAAATTAATTCTTCTTGAAAGTCAACTTATGCCTCTTCAATTTCTTCTTCAACTTCTTCATATTCTTCTTTGGCTTCTTCATATTCTTCTTCGGAGTCTTCTTTATTAGAGTCTTCTACTACCATGAATATAACTCTTCCTATCTCACTGTCACTGACTTCATCTTCATCTGATGATGAGATGTCTTCTTTGGTGCATAAGATTTTCTTGAAAACTTTCTTTGTAGTTCTTTTGCCTATATATGTTTGTTTTCCTTTTGAGTAACCTTCATCATTTATTTTTTTCTTATGAGGACATTTGTTAGCAAAATGACCAATACCCGCACAATTAAAATAAATTAAAGGAAGCTTACCTCTATACCTACTATTTGTTCCCTTGTTCAGTCGTTTGACGAAGTTGGCCACTTCTTCATCATCTTTCGAGACGTCACTATTGTTGCTATATTATTCTTGTTCCTTTTTCTTTTACTTTGATCTTTTGGATGCTTTGAAGGTTGCTTGCTTTACATCCGGATTTTCCTATTCAATTCTCATTTCATATGCTGTGAAGATTCCATGCAGTTCATCCATGCTTATTGAGTCTAGATCTGATCTTTCTTCTAGTGCTGATATCTTAGGGTTGAATCTCATAGGAAGAGATGTTAGTACCTTTTGAACAATTACTGATTCTTTTATTTCTTCTCCCAATCCTATGATTGCATTCACTCTTTCATCGACTCGTAAGAAGTAGGCTTTAATATATTCATCTTCTTTCATTTTTAGTTGTTCGAACTGACCTTTGTAAGTTTGAAGCTTTGCTTCTTTGAATTTTGTATCTCCTTCATAAATATTTCGAAGCTTGTCCCAAATATCTTTAGCGGATTTACAATGTGCAACTTTGGTGAATACTGTATTACTGAGACCATTCAAAAGTGCAATTGTGGCCTTGGAATTATTCTCACCAAGTTTTACTACTTTTTCATTTGTTGGTGGAAATGCTAGTGTTGTGTATCCATCTACAATTGATTGCCAAACTTGAAATCCCTGTGCCTGTATATATCTCTTCATCTTTATGCTCCAAAAAGAATATTTATGTCCATCAAAATGTGGTATTCCATTTTTATACAAGTCGGTATTCTCCATGATCTACCTTTCAGTGGTTAAACTAATTTCTCAAGGAACCTACTCTGATACCAATTGTTGGATTACTGAGAGGGGGGCGAATCAATAATAGCGTAATTATAATCCTTTTTCTTAAAATAATCCAAGTGTTATATCAATGTAGAATTATTATCCAATAATGAGTAATAAGAAATGAACAATCACACACATACACAGTACACTAGTGTTTTACGTGGAAACCCAAATTGGAAGAAAACCATGGAATGCTTTTTCTTATATGTCTTGAAGAATTACATTCATTGGAAGCACCAAATTCCTTTGTTTTCCAACTGCAACTGGAAGGACGCTCCAACCCCCTAGTTTATTAGGCTACAACCTGAGGGAAGCTCCAACTCCCCAATTCTCTAGCTACAACCAGAAGGATGCTACAACCCCCCATGTTCTACGGCTACAACCGGAAGGTGGCTACAACCACCTATCCTTGCCCCGTCCAACCACCTTGAAGTATAAGTAGAATGATGGAACCACTGTCAACCTGTCACTGTGAGATATATTTATGCACAACTGTATCAACCCATACCATTGAACCATATCCAATCTCTACAACTTCCCTGTAATCAAACTGTACCTGAATTGAACATGTATCTACAAAAATACAATAGATATGCAACCTATAGTGCTGCAGCCCGCATATGTACATGTCCTATATGTTATGCAACCCGTGTATGTACGCTACCAAAATGTTATGTAGCTTGTGTATGCCTTCTGAAAACTAGGGTTTCATTTTTCTTGAAAACTTCTAATCCTCTGTAACTTCTTTCACATAGATCTGTAACCTATCACTGTATCCAGACTGTAACTGTACCCTGTGCATGCATCCTCATATATAACCTTTACTCAAGGAAAGTGTGTCTCTCTCTAGTCATGTGTCATATAGGTATGTGTAATCATGAACAAGTATAATATCCCTCTTATGATCTTAGTCATCAACCCCTTTCTGATATTCAGTCTCTCAATACATCAAATACAAGCTCTCAACCATGTACCATAAAAACCCTTAGCCATATGCCAAGAAATACAAGATGTGCCTCACAAGAAGTATTAATGATGAATATACCAGCACTATATTTCTGTAGATCTGACTTATGCAGAAGATCCCATGAAGCCACTAGTCTCTCTAGGGAGAATCCTTAAATCTCCATTGCCATTCCTCATGCATACATCAAAATCCAACTATTCATAGAAATAAGACATACCTTTTGAACCAATGGATGGATCTGATGTATCTGAGCACTTTAGACCTTCCTGGGAGCTTGATATCAGAATCTAGAACCTCTGCATCTTAATCTATTCAAGTTTCCATGGATTTACCAACATGTACGCACCCTAATACACTGTCAGCCCGCGTATAAATCAACATGTACGCACCTTGTACACAGACAAACCGCGTATAACTCAACATGTATGCACCTTGTACACAGACAACCCGCGTATAACTCAACATGTATGCACCTTGTACACAGACAACCCGCGTACACCTCAGAAAATAGGGTTTTGTTGTAATTCCGAGAATTTCGTCGTCAGCCCTTCGTGCTACCTCAGACGTTCACCACTTCAGATGTATCCACAAGTATTTACAAGAAGATTTACACAAGAAAATAGATATACAATATGTACAAGTGTGTTTCTAATGAGTGAGCTTTGCCTCTTATTTATATCTTCATGTAGCCTTACACTTTCCTTATTTTAGGGCTTCTTCATTTAAAATAATTTCTTTTGCAAGGCACTTTGACCCTTGGGGGCTTCTATAAGACTTATGAGGGGTTCTCCAACTTCATATGGTCATAACTCTCTAACCGTGAGGAGTTATGTGACGTTCCACATACCACCAGAAATGACATGACAAGCACTATCCATTTAGAATAGTTTCACTGACAAATTCATTGTCCTTCATCTCATTATTCCACAATTAAGAATTTTTTCTCTCACTCTGCAAAGCGTCTTCCCGTGAGGGCTTTCACCATAAGGGGACCACTTTGGAGTTCATCCATATTTACTTCTTATCAACCATGAAAAAACAATAATGAGTCATATTTAAATCAAACAATCTTGGCTCCATTACCCAAACCTTTGTTCTACGAGGCTTTCTTCAAGGGTTGACATAAATGACAACCAACCTTAGTCAACACATTTAGCCCCATATATGCCCCCCTTGGGGTCATATCATATACATTTAACCCATTTACTATTAATCTAACCCTATTACATATACAATTACATATTAGATGTACTTTTAGCCTCATATATTCCCCCTTGGGGTCATATCATATACATTTAAACCCATATATGCCCCATTTGGGTCATAAGGGTTAATCATTATATATTTTTAGTGTTATTTTAAGGGTTATAAAGGTTGAGTTTATAAGGGTTAAAGGTAAAGGGTTATAATAGTTAAGTATAAGGGTGATAATTTAAAGGTTAAGGTTTAGTGTTTAGGGGCTATAAGAATTGAGGGATAGTGATTATAAAGATAAAATGTTGAAGATTATAATGATTAAGAGTTATAGTGTTCAATGTTATAATGATTACGAGTTATAAGGATTATATATAATTTGAGAATTAGGGGGTATAGTAGTTAGGTGTTATAAGGGATACAAGTTATATGGGATATGGTTAGAGTAGTTATGGGTTAAGGGTTATAAGGTTTAGGGATTATAGATATTTGGGGTTATATTATGAATTATGTCTATTAGGAGTTAGATATAATTAGAGTTAGTCTAAGTCACATGTTATATAGGTTAAAACTTTAAGTTTATAATGTTGATGGGTAAGGGGTTATAAAAGGTGTCATATAGGCTATAGGGAGGCTATAGGGGTTAGTGTTAGAGGTTATAAGTGTATTGGATTAAGGGTTTAGAATGATTAGTGGTTATTTGTATTAAGGATTATATTAAGGGTTATAAGGTTTAGATGTTATAAAAATTCAAGGTTGTAAGGGTTAGTGGTTGAGATTTATAAGGGTTAGAAGTTAGGGATTATGGGGGTTCATAGTGATAGTGTTTCTACAATTTAAGGGTTAATGATTATAATTTCAAAGGTGTTATAGGTGAAAACTTCTATGGATTAGAGTTGATAGGTTAAATGTGTGAAAGGGTTATGTGGGTTATCAGAGTTACAAATTTTATTAGTTATAAAGGTTAGGGTTTATTAGGGATTAGCGGCTATAAAACCTGTGTATTATGGTTTATAAGTCCTTCTCCTAATAAGAGCTAAAGGTTATAAGGGTTTCATTCTAGGTGTTATACTAGTTACACTCGTTAGGGATTATAGATAATATTAGCTATGAATTAGATGTTAGAGGTTATCTTAAGGGATGTAGTTGTTATGGATTTCTTGAATTACATGAATTATATTAGGGGTAATATGTGAGATGAGTTATATGGTTTAGTAATAATGCATCATATGGGATAATGATTATAGTGGTTATAACAATCATGTGTTGGGGATTATATGTGTTATAAGGATTATACGTCAAATGTGTTAGTGGTTACAAAATTTAAGGATTCAAAGAGATATAGTTATTAGGATTTATGTAGTGGTAAAGATTATTAACATTAATGATTAAGAGTTATAGGTATTAAGATTTATGTAGTGGTAAAGATTACTAATATTAATGGTTAAGACATATGATATAGATATTAATGTTTAACGATTAGGGGTTCTAATGAATTTGTGGAGGAGTTAGGATATTGGGGATATAAATGTTATGAGCTAAGGTTCATGTCATAGGGATTATATATGTTTGGTCTTAGGGGTTATATGATTTAGGTGTTAGGTGTTATGGCTAATAAGCCTTAGAAATTATTTTTTTGTGGGTAGGTGTCAATGGTTATAAGGATTAGGGATTATAGGTTTATATCAGTTCTAAATAGGGTAATAAGTGTCATGTGATATATAATTTAAGGGTTACAGATATATATGTGTTATAAGGCTTAAATGTTATAAGTACTCATAGTCATAGATGTTGATGATTATTGAGAATATATATGTGTGTGTTTGTGATTGAATATTAGGTGTTATAGGGTTTAGGGGTTCTAACATTTAAGAGGTGTAGGGGTTCTATTATGGGGACACAATGGGTGAGGATTATGATTTAGGGGTTATAAGAGTTATTTAAGTGAGAGATTATATTCAACAATAGGGACGCGATGAGTTATATGGTTTTGTGGTGAGGGGTCATAGTGGATAAGGGTTATAGATGTTATAAAGATTAGGGGTTAATGATTATATGTGTTCTAATAATTAATGATAATACTAGTTAATGTTTATAAGGTTTAAAAATTATATGCGTAAGAGTTATAAGTGTTACGGTCTATTGGCATTAGGGGTTAGGTGTAAGAGGTTATTAGTGTCAGGGTTTAAAAGTTAGGAGATATGAGATTAAGGGTTATATGCTAGTAGTTAGGGGTTATATGGATTAGGGTTTGCAATGGTTAGGTGTTATAAGTGTTAGGGGTTAGGTAATTTAACTATTACGGGTTACTAGTTTTATGTGTTATGGGTTTAGAGGTGAGGGGTAATGACAGTTATAATAGGTAGGTATTATTGGGTTAGGGGTGATACTGACAAAGGTTATAAGTTAGAGGGGATATCAGTTAGATTAGATGGTGTATAGGGTTTGAGTTTATAGTTTTTATAGGGATTAGGGTTTAGAATGATTAAGAAGATAAAGGGGTTATATGGATTAAAGTTATAAGATATAAGTGCTAGGGGTTTTGGTTTATTGGTTATATCACTTTAGGTTTAAAAGGGTTAGGGAAATAGGGATTAAAGGTTATAGGTGTAATTTTTAATGGATTTTAAAATTATGAGCTAAATTAGGGCTGAAGGAGAGAGGGGTTTAGGGTTACAAGGTTTTGGAGTTATATTGTAGGTTATAAGGGTTTTTGGTTATGGGTTATAAGGGTCAAGTGTGAAAGGTTATAGTGGTAATTATAATTTTTAGGTGTTATACCCTCATTAGTATTAGTGTTAGAGTTTAGGAGTTTTAATTTATCAATATTAAGGGTGATACACAGTAGGAAGAAAGGGTTTATATATATATATATATATATATATATATATATATATATATATATATATATATATATATATATATTATACTTATTAATTTTTGCATTGGAGGTTATAGGGATTAGAAGTTAGTAGTTAAGGGTTATTGGGATTAGAGACCATCAGTTGTGTGTGTTTATGATTGAATATTAGGTGTTATAGGGTTTAGGGGTTCTAAAATTTACAAGGTGTAGGTGTTCTATTATGGGGACACAATGGGTGAGGATTATGAGTTAGGGTTTATAAGAGTTATTTAAGTGAGAGATTATATTAACTATAATGTTTAAAGATTAGGTTTATTGGTTATATTAGTTTAGATTTAAAAATGTTAGGGAAATAGGGATTAGAGGTTATAGGGATAAGGTTTAAGGGAGTTAAAAGTTATGAGCCTTATATATTAGGGTTATAGGTGTTAGGGGTTTAGGGTTACAAGGTTTTGGAGTTATATTGTAGATTATAAGGGTTTTTGGTTATGGGTTATAAGGGTTAAGTGTAAAAGGTTATAATGGTAATTATAATTTAGTTGTTATAGCCTCATTAGTATTATAGTTTAGGAGTTTTAATTTCTCAATATTAAGATTGATACACTATAGGAAGAAAGGGTTTATATAAATTATATATATTGTGATCGTTAGTGGTCATGGTGATTAATGGCTAGTATAAGTAACATGGATTACATGTTATATGGATTAAGGTAAATATACTTATTCTTTTTTTCATTGGAAGTTATAAGGATTAGAAGTTGGGAGTAAAGGGTTATTGGGATTAGGGATTATGGGTTTTGTGTGTTTGTGATTGAAGATTAGGTGTTATAGGATTTATGGGTTCTAACATTTATAAGGTGTAGGGGTTCTATTATGAGGACACAATGGGTGAGGATTATGAGTTACGGGTTATAAGAGTTATTTAAATGAGATATTACATTTAAAATTAGGGAAGTTATGAGTTCTATGGTTTTTTGGTTAGGGGTCATAATGGATATAGATGTTAGGGGTTGATGATTATATATGTTCTAAGCATTAATGATACTGTGAGTTAATGTTTATAAGGTTTAAGAAATTTATGGGTAAGAGTTATAAGTGTTAGGGTATATTAGCATTAGGAATTAGGTGTAAGAGGTTATTAGTCTTAGGGTTTACGAGTTAGGAGATATGAGATCAAGGGTTAGATGCTAGTAGTTAGGGGTTATATGTACTAGGATTTACAATGGTTGGGTGTTTATAAGGGTTAGATATTAGGTAATTTAAGTATTATGGGTTACTAGTTTTGTGTGTTATGGGTTTAGAGGTTAGGGGTGATGATGGTTATAATATGTAGGTGTTATAGGTTTGGGGGTGATACTAATAAAGGTTATAATTTGGAGGGGATATTGGTTAGATTAGATGTTATATAGGGTTTGGTTTCATAATTTTTATAGGGATTAGGGGTTATAATGGTTAAGAAGATAAATGGGTTATATGGATTAACATTAGAATATATAAGTGTTAGGGGTTTGGAGTTATAAGGGTTATTCATTATATCAGTTTAGGTTTAAAAGGGTTAGGAAAATAGGGAATAGAGGTTATATGGCTAAGGTTAAATGGAGTTACAGGTTATGAGCCTTATAGATTAGGGTTATGTTAAGCCCTAATATTGGCTCGTTACCCCTTAATTGGGGCATATTACATTAGTAATGTTATTTTATTTATGTTGGATTTATTCCATTAGTTGTAATTATACCTCCTAGTCTCCTATATATACCAAGGAGACATTTTCATTTGGAATCATCTTCGAATTGTACATTTATGTGGGCATAAGGAGGTTTCCCACTCGAAGAGGCTTATTATCTGAATTTCTCTCTTTTTCAAGGCGTTGAGTACTTATTCTGAGGTTTTTCTATGCTATATTGATATTTGGTTCTTAACATATGGTATCAGAGCTCAAGGTCTTGGGGTTTCGCTGCTACATCTGAGACACCTTGGAATTTTAGCTATAACTTTTTTTCTACAATGTTTAAGAATGAACAACTTGGAGGATATTTAGTAGACGGATCAAGGTACGTTGGGTTAAAATTTCATCTCCTAAGGCCTTATAATTTCTAAGATACATCCTGTACAAGATAGGGTTATGGAATTATCCTGAAATGAGTCATTGAGAAATTTTCGCTATAACATGTTTTCTATAACGTTTCAGACCCTGAAATCCAGAGGATATTCACAAAAGTTAGTAAGGTATATGTGGTAACAATTTCATCTTTTGGGTCATCTTACATTTGTAGATACACCCTGTGGAAGATAGGGTATCTGACTAGCCATATTGACTTGTCTCAAAAAGGTGTTCCAGGTAAAACAATCATAACTTATTCCTAGAGTATCAAAATTGAGTGAGACTAGTTGAATTGGATAGTGGATAGTATTTAGTATTTCTGGTACGAGTTTTAGAATTTTATATCAATTATTTTGTGTGGGGCACGCTATAAAAGTGACATCTCCCGGAAAGGCCCAAAATCAACAAGTTGTGGGGAAGTTACCGCAAATTCCACCTGGCACATCCAATTTTGATCAGACCTATGGCATTGCAGAGAAGAATTATCGGAGAACTACAAAAAATAAAGTTTCATACCCAGAAGGGCCAAAACTTTGGAGATACAATAGAAGAAATATTGTCTAGTACAACCACCTCAAAATCAAGGTTCAAAAGTGATACTTGGACAACATGCCACCCAAAAAAGGAAATTCTACACCAAATAAGTCTCCAGATAATCCTACATGGACTCTTGATGAAGGTGAAGAAATGCGTAGGGACATAAATGATTTACAAAAGAAGACAGTAACAAAAGATGAGCTACAAGAGATGATGGAGGGTTTAAAAGGGGAGATAATGGAAGGATTGAAAATTTTCATAATAGAGAGGACACCTAAAAGTGAAAATGTATCCCATGAAATTCATGACGAGGAAACAAGGAAGGTGAATCAAGAATGGAGAAATTCCAACTTTGGGTTGAAGACCGACCACGTTCCTAAGATCGATATGAGGAAGTTTGATGACAAGGACCCAATCACATGGATACTTCAGATGGAGCAATTCTTTGATCTACATAATGTGCCACATACACAAAAGGTACGAATTGCTTCTTTATATTTAGAACCCAATCAATTTGTATGGTATCGATGGCTTTGTTCTCACAAATCACTCATCACTAGGACAATTTTCATGAAAGAAATGATAGCACACTATGAGGATACAAGGAGCAATACCTTCTTTAGCCAATTGATAAATCTCAAGAAAAAGAGTTCAGTTATAGATCACATTGAGAACTTCCAAAGATTGAATATAATGGTAACATATATTCTATATGAGCACTTGATTGATGTATTCATAGGAACTTTAAAGGATAACATTTAACATGAGGTTCGCCTTTGGGAACCCAAATCATTGGAGAATGCATTTAAGGTGGCAAGAAATGTTGAAAGAAAAAATATGGCTATGGCTACTAGAAGGACCAATCCCAACATCTATAGAGAGAATAATGCTCCTTCTTCTAAAACACCTCAACCTACAAGGTTGACACCTCAACAATTGGA
>ML786913.1:374644-398600 GCA_009831015.1 Picea engelmannii | reverse complement strand
GGCAGAATGTTTGGTTTGCCAACAAAATAAGGTGGAAACAATTAAGACCCCAGGTCTTTTACAACCATTAGCCATCCCAAGTTAGTGTTGGGAGGAGGTTTCCATGAATTTCATCACAGGGTTACTGAAGTCTGAAGGAAAGAGTGTCATCATGGTGATTGTTGATAGACTGACCAAGTACGCACACTTTTGTGCACTCTCTCATCCCTTCAAAGCTAGTACAATTTCCACCACATTCATGGAGACAATTCAAAAGCTACATGGAAGCCCAAAGATTATTGTAAGTGACAGAGATCCCATATTCATTGGACATTTTTGGACAAAATTATTTTCTTGTTTGGGTACTCAATTGGCTCATAGCTCATCCTATCTTCCTCAATATGATGGACAAACCAAGATAGTGAACAAATTTTTGGAAGGATACCTTCGTTTCTTTGTCTCTGATAAACAAACATAATGGTTCAAATGGTTACCCTTGGCAGAATGGTGGTATAACACTTCCTTTCATACTGCAACAAAAATGACACCATTTATGGCACTCTATGGATACCACCCTCCTTCCATCACTTCTTCTCTAAAAGAAAAATCTAAGGTTCAAGCAGTGGAAGATCACATCGAGCATCAACAACAAGTTCTCCAAATCTTAAAGGACAACCTGACCATGGCACATAATAACATGAAACAACAAGCAGATTAATATCGTAGTGAAAGAAGTTTTGAAGTAGGGGATTGGGTGTTTTTAAGACTACAACCATACAAACAGATGTCCCTCAAGAAAGCCAAAAAGGATAAATTATCACCAAATTACTATGGCCCTTATAAGGTGTTGAAAAAGATTGGTACTATGGCATACAAATTGGAGTTGCCTGCATCTTCACGAGTACACCCAGTTTTCCATGTTTCATGCTTAAATAAGGTTATAGGTAACAAGATCCCAGTTCAAACTATATTTCCAGAACTTGACGAGGAAGGAAAAATCATATGGGAGCTTGAAGCCATCACTGACACAAGAGTTTTCCAACTGAGGAATAGATCTATTTCAGAGTATCTCATTAAATGGAGGAAACTACCGGCTGAAGATTCCACTTGGGAAGATGATTCTTTTATACATAAGCATCCAGAGTTACTCAAGCGTTGCGAACAACACTTGTCTCAAGGGGAGGGGCATGCTAAGCCCTAATATTGGCTCATTACCTCTTAATTGGGGCATATTACATTAGTAATATTATTTTATTTATGTCGGCTTTATTCCATTAGTTGTAATTATACTTCCTAGTCTCCTATATATACCAAGGAGACATTTTCATTTGGAATCATCTTCGAATTATACATTTATGTGGGCATAAGGAGGTTTCCCACTCGAAGAGGCTTATTATCTGAATTTCTCTCTTTTTCAAGGCGTTGAGTACTTATTCTGAGGTTTTTCTATGCTATATTGATATTTGGTTCTTAACAGGTTATAGGTGTTAGGGTTTAGGGTTATGAGGTTTTGGAGTTATATTGTAGGTTATAAGGGTTTTGGTTATGGGTTATAAGGGTTAAGTGTGTGATCTGAAAATGGATGAGTACTTTACTCTACACAAGTTTTCAATCGAGAATCGTTTTCTGACAAATCATTTGCATAATTATTAAAGGGTATATGAATCCATGATCAACCATACATTTAAACAATAACACATAACATACATAAACACAATTGGAATAAAGCACATGAAAAGACAAGAGAGAGACAACCAATGTTGGTAATGAAGTTCACCCCTCCTGGGCTACGTCTCTGGACCCGCTTCAATTGGAATACATATCACCTTCATTCCTTCTCCAAAAGATGTTGGGACCTTATCATAAGTGATTACATAAGAGACACCTTCCCCTACAATGAGGATTAAAGAAGACTATTCACACTCATATCTCTCCATACATCAAGAAGGATAATTCCTTACATTAATAAGTCTCTCAATACTTAGGAGTAGCAACACTATGTCTCTCTAACTCCACTCATTCATTCCCCATTACTCTCCCCCTTTACATAGGGTTCACATAAGGAATTATATAGTTTTGCCTCATTCTCTCTTAAGAAAGAGCATTAATTCCTAGATCCAAAATACTAGGATCTAATTAGAAAAGACGAAAAAAAAGATCCATGAATGTAGGATCTCAAACTATATTCAAGCAAAAAATGGGAAGAGTATCAAAACCACCCAAAGACTCTTCATCCATGTCCTTTATTCTCTCAACCTAATAGTGAGAAAAATGGCAAATTGGTGTGAGGTGGTTTCTCACATAAAAACCAATTTCCAAAATTATAATTTAATGATAAATACATGACTCTAATTTCCCTCACAAGTATTAATAATTTTACATCAAAAGTGAACAATAATGTATGAGTTTTTCAAAAGCTCATAAAGCATAATTAAATTCATGAGCATCTAATAAAAGCATAAGAATGCATGAGACCTTTTTTCTCACAAAGCATTAATAAAGTGCATGAGAAAATAAAACTCATAAACTCATAAGTTCACCCTTTCACCGCTTTGTCACCAACTTAAAATCAACTTGGTGAACAAAGTAAAGTCCCTTCCATGTGTGGAGATCCACCCAGATCACGCCTCCCCACAAAAGAAACTTTTGGTCTCCAAAAGTATTAACTGTATCTCTATGCAAATGTCAAAAGGCACATTCCTTCAAGACTCCTTCTCCTACGTACTTCGAATTAGAATATAAAGCCAACATCTGCAACTGTTGCAAAGCAAATGTCTGGAAAAAGGCACACCCCTTTCTCCTTCACCCCTGTTCTTTGGAGCTGAAATGTTGAATCCCACATCTACATAAATTTGCAGCCTGTAGTTAAATATTTGGAGTACCTTACTTCCCAAGAGTTTATAAATACAGTCTTTGGTCAAATTTACAATGAATAGCAAAAATGGCTTGGGAAAATTGCCCCATTCAACTGTTTACATCATGATTACAAAATGAAGCCACTTAAGGCTTAAGGAAAAAAATAGCGCCTCTCACTCTCCTCACTCAAGAGTGGCTAAAAATCCATTACAATGCTTTCATGATCATTTTACATGATGATTTCAAGCCAGTTTCATGGCTTTTATATGACAATTACATCAATTTTAATGTGCCAAACATGTGCACAAAGGGAAAAATAAATGGTTTTTAAACCCCCCCTTTTACATAATGTGTGTGCTAGTGGTAACACTCCATGGTTTCTAAATCCCACTATAAATAGTGCACATGGCCAAGTCAAAACACAAAGTATAAGAACTTAGTGGAAGACACCATGGTTCTATAAAACCTGACTTCAAAATGTGCAATAGATATCAAATGCACCACTTGGCCAATAGTAAATAGCATGGAAGGCTTTGATTTTACAATAGTTTGGTTGTGAAGCATTTAAAACTATGGTATATGAACAAAACAAAAGTTTTAATAATCAAACTTTACCAAAGCTTTTAAATACGCCTTCTTGATTTCGATGCAATGCATAGTTGCAACCAACAAATGCTTCACACCCTAGAGCCTTTATATTGTCTTTGGGTCTCGACCTTTCCCCATGAAGAAATACCTGCAATAAAAATAACTGGCTCTACCGCTATCTCCGATCGTGGACCCTGCAAGGATGTGAATTCCAACAACATCTTGCAATTTTACAAAACATTAGTGGCGGAGATGATGTCTCGAAGCTCATACACCATTTAAATTTGATCTCATCTGTATTCCACAATAGTTCACTCTAGTAGAGTGAATTTCCCAACAGTGAACTTGAACATGACCATGAGCAGTATCACTGCGCAAGCTCCTTTAATTCCTTTCTGATTGCATTATGCTAGTGTATTATCTCATCAATTGGAAACATAACCACCACGTCATCATTATTATCAACATGGTTATTTGTTGCTAAATGCCACCTTTTTTACAACTCTTTGGGCGTTCACCAGCCGCGATTTTTTACAACTCTTTGGGCGTTCACCAGCCGCGAGTTAGCTGTTGTGCTAACTCGCTAGTCTTACAACAATCCTGTCTACTTGATCTTGTCTACTCTGGCCCACTATTGTAGCAGCCTTTGAAGATAACAATCCTTCTGAAGATAGCAATCCTGGCAAAGAAGACACTACCAACGACTTATGTTCTTCTTGTATTTTTTTCTGAGATTAATAATTGTAATCTACCACCATGGAAATCCACTCAATCCTGTTGCACGATACAACAAAATTTCCATTGATTTACATATTTAACTCCATGTTCCTTGGGATTTAACATAGTCCTCTTGTTCTTGAATAGGAATATGCGCACTGATTTTCCCATATTCGTTGACCAACTGAGGTCGATATTTTCTCTAGTGAAAAAGATGCATCACTGACTTGGAAATTTCATTATCATGGAGCATATCCTCGAATTCCCCTCAGACGGTTGCTCTAGAATCCTGTTGCGTGAGAGAGGATTGTCTTCATTGGTCATATACACAACCTCTCATGAATATCTCAGACGGGTACTCGTCCATGGCTCTCCTGTCACACATACTTGATGACGATAACATGATTGGGGTGTCCCCCTGGTCCACAAATAAAATGGCGTTGTTGGAAACCATGTCATCCATGCAATTTCTCTTTGAAGTCCCCTTTGAAGTCCCCTTTCAGTAGAAAGTCTGCGGAAATGAAAAATTCAACCTGTCTGCTGCAACCACACCTTACACAACCTTCAAAGAAGCAGTACCCAGTTCCTAGTTCTTCTTCTCTGAGCTACAAATTTTTCCTTTACGAAATTGAGAGGGGTTACGTCCATGTGGAAAAGACAACCTTCCATGGCACAGACTACATAGAACAACATCGAATAAACATATATCTCTCATGGTTCGTTGGGTGCTGAAACAATTCAAACGAGTTTCCCACACTCGTTGGAACATGGGAATGCACGTTACCATCACCAGTTGTGGCATGTTCCTTATCTGCAGAATATTACGGAAGGGGTGCTTCACAGCCATCAGTTATTGGATATGGAACTTCTTCGACAACCTTTTATTTTTTATTTTTAGAAAAGTAGATTTCAAAACCAACCTCATTGCAAAAAAAAACTCTACTAGAGTTTTCACTCTTTAATAAGCGATCTACCTCCATATTTTTCTTATGCATATGAATTCAATATTTCTTCATGATTTTCACTAATGGAAACAAGCATACAGTGCGTGATGGCAATGCTCATCTATGAAAAAATGCTATCCATTTCTTACCGAACCAATTTAAAGGATCTTCTTTCTTTAGTTGTGTTTCTTCAAAGATCAGTGTTGAAACATTGACCACAAGATCTTTCGTAGCCTCTTTTTTGGTGGGCATTTTAGTAATCTGCATGTTGCTTGGTTTATGGCAAATTTTAGGATGTAAGTTCTAACACTTCTTCTCCAAATGGCCACTGATTTTGCAGTAATCGCAAAAATTCCTCTGCTTTCCATTCAACGATGCATTCATGACAGGAGGACTCAGAAGGCGTGGTTTCTAATTTGTCTCACTTCCCGTGGACACATCAATCTTCTTAACCCATAATTTCTTCATATGATTCTTAGCTACATCATGGTTAGAATATCTAAACCATAAATCATTCTTCTTATTTGCAATGAAAGAATTTGAATGACTGTTATACCTTTCTGAATTGTCACTGATTTGATGAGGACAAGCTGGCTTGATTCCTTTCTTGGAATTTGTTGGTGAAGAGATGGTTTTTTCTTCAACAAACTTTGAGCATTCTCCATTCTCTTCCTTTCCATAAACCAAACCTGCAAATCGTGGTCTTTGTACCACCTCTAATGCTTGAGTGACTCCTTGGCCATGAATTCCAAGTCCACCTCCTTTGTATCCCATCTTCATGAGGAGCTTCATGCCCACGTTAGTTTAATACTACGAAATCAATGAACATGAATACACATCATATACCTCGGTTTGATTTTGTTCATCCACGGTAGAAGGCTCTTTGTCTTCCATTCATTCACCATGTTGCAACTTAGACAAGAGATCATCCTTGGTTTGAAATTTGAACTGCAATTCTTCAATAATTTTGTTGAGGACTTCTCCATGAAGCTGAGACCTCTCTTGAAGCTCTTGCTTCTCTTCTTCTGCAACATGCAAAAGTCTCCTCAAATCTACATTTTCAGCATGAATGTTGTGATTTATATCTTCTAATTCTTGAAGTATTTATTCTTTCTTCGCTCATTTTCCCATCCTGCAAAGCAGTTAGCCTAGCTTTGATACTTCTTGATATGAAAATGAGCGAGTACTTTACTCTACACAAGTTTTCAATCGAGAATTGTTTTCTGATGAATTAGTTGCATAAGGATTAAAGGGAATATGAATCCATGATCAACCATGCATTTAAACAATAACACATAACATACATGCACACAAATGGAATAAAGCACATGAAAATACAAGAGAGAGACAACTGATGTTGGTAACGGAGTTCACCTCTCCTAGGCTACGTCTCCAGACCCGCTTCAATTGGAATATAGATCACTTTCATTCCTTCTCCAAATGATGTTGGGACCTTCTCATAAGTGATTACATAAGATATGCCTTCCCCTACAATGAGGAATCAAGAAGACTACTCACACTCATATCTCTCCGTACATCAACAAGGATAATTCCTTACATGAATAAGTCTCTCAATACTTAGGAGTAACAACACTATGACTCTCTAACTCCACTCATTCATCCCTCATTACTCTCCCCATTTACATAGGGTTCACAGACGACATTATATAGTTTTGCCTCACTCTCTCTTAAGAAAGAACATTAATTCCTAGATCCACGATAATAAGATCTAATTACAAAAGACGAAAAACAAGATCCATGAATGTAGGATCTCAAACTATCTTCAAGAACAAAATGGGAAAAGTCTCAAAACCACCGAAAGACTCTTCATCCATGTCCTTGATTCTCTCAACCTAATAGTGAGAAAAATGGCAAATTGGTGTGAGGTGGTTTCTCACATAAAAACATTTTCCAAAATTATAATTTAATGATAAATACGTGAGTCTAATTTCCCTCACAAGTATTAATCATTTTACATCAAAAGTGAATAATAATGTATGAGTTTTTCAAAAGCTCATAAAGCATAATTAAATGTATGAGCATCTCATAAAAGCATAAGAATGCATGAGACATTTTTTCTCACGAAGCATTAATAAAGTGCATGAGAAAATAAAACTCATGAACTCATAAGTTCACCCTTTCACCACTTTGCCACCAACTTCAAATCAACTTGGTGAACACAGTAAAGTCCCTTCCATGTGTGGAGATCCGCTTGGATCAGTGTGAAAGGTTATAGTGGTAATTATAATTTTTAGGTGTTTTAGCCTCATTAGTATTAGAGTTTAGGAGTTTTAATTTCTCAATTCTAAGGGTGATAGATTGTAGGAAGAAAGGGTTTATATAAATTATATATGTTGTGATGGTTAGTGGTCATGGGATTAATGGCTAGTATAAGTAACATTGATTATGGGTTACATGTTATATGGATTAAGGTAAATACACTTATACATTGTTTCATTGCATTGGAAGTTATAGGGATTAGAAGTTGGGAGTTAAGGGTTATTGGGATTAGAAATTATGGGTTGTGTGTGTTTGGGATTGAAGATTAGGTTTTATAAGGTTTAGGGGTTCTAACATTTACAAGGTGTAGGATTTCTATTATTGGGACACAATGGGTGATAATTATTTGTTAGGGGTTATAAGAGCTATATAAGTGTGAGATAATATTAAACATTAGGGAAGAGACAAGTTCTATGGTTTTGTAGTTAGGGTCATAGTGGATAAGGGTTATAGATGTTATAGATGTTAGGGGTTAATGATTTTATATGTTCTAAGCATTAATGATAATATGAGTTAAATCTTATAAGGGTTAATAATTATATGGGTAAGAGTTATAAGTGTTAGGGTCTATTGGCTTTAGGGGTTAGGTGTAAGAGGTTATTGGTGTTAGGGCTTACGAGTTAGGAGATATGAGATTAAGGGTTATATGTTAGTAGTTTTGGGTTATATGGATTAGGATTTTTAATGTTAAGTGTTATAAGTGTTAGGGGTTAGGTAATTTAAGTATTATGGGTTAAGGGCTACGTGTTAATAGTTATATGTGCTAGGTATTTTAGGTGTTATAAACATTTTGGATTATATTATTAATTATAAGGGTTAGAAATTAGAGTTTATTGGGGATTGGTCTTAGGGTAGAAATGGGTTAGGGGTTATATGGTTTATAAAGGTTAGGGGTTATAGAGATAATTTTGGCTATATGGGTAATATATGTGGTGATTAATTTAATTGATTTTATAGGTATAATTAGGGTTATTGTAATTATTTAGGGGTGGTGAAGGGTTTAAAAATCTAGGGAGTATATTCCTTTAGGGTTAATAATAATAAATGTTAAAAATATTGCAAGTGATAGCGGTTATATAGGCTTGGGGTGTAAGTTTTATATGTGTTATAGAAGATATAGAATATAAGGTTTATAGTGGAAACATATAAGAGGCAGTGGCTTATAAGGGTTAGAGGATATATAACTTAAAGTGAATATTTAAGGGTTAAAAATATTTAGAGTTAAAGGGATTATATAATTTATGTGTTGGTGATGGGGTTTCTAGGGGTTATTAGTTATAAGTGTTAGGGGTTATAAATGTTATAGTTAATAATGCTTATAATGACTATGGGTTGTGAAGGTAAGTGTGATAATAAATATTGGGGTTAAGGATTGTAGGGAATAAGAGTTATATTTGAGGATATACAAGATAGGGTGATATGAGTTATAAGTATTATATTTTATAATTAGTCAAGGGATATGAGGGTTTAGAGGAATAATTTATAGGTGTTAATTATGTATATGGATATAGGTGTTAAGTGTTAATGGTTATACATAATAGTATTTAGGGGTCATAGGGGATAAGGATTAGGGGTTAAGGGATACATATGTGATAGGGATTTTGGAATAATGGGTTAAAATAATTGGGAATTGAATTTAATAATAAAGGTGAGGTGTTATGGGTTATAAGTATTATAAATACTAGAGGTTAAATTTCTATGGGTGATATGGGTTATGGTTTGGAGGATTAGGGGTAATAATAGTTAAAGAACGTATATAAGGGTTATAATTGTTTACAATTAGGTGATATAGGTGAAATGGGTTATATGGGTGAGGGGTTAGGGTTAGAAGTTATAGATAGAAGGAATTAGTGTTTTAGGGTTAAAGGTTGTTAACATTCAACATTATAAGGGTTGGGAGTTGTCACCCCCTCAGGTTAGGGGTAGCCAAGGAGATCATGTCTCAAGTCCCATAGGTAGCAGACATGTTATGTTGAGAGTCGGATTGACTAGCATAGCCTTGCATGGCCCTTCCTATTAATTGTTGCATATCCATACATCATCAGTAGCAAAGCAACATACATCACACTTGCCTAGCCTCAGAGGGCAGCAGGTCTTGCTTCATGAGGTAATAATTTTGGTATCATGGTAAGTGTCACTCTAATAATGGAAGCATTTTGATTTGTTGCAAAGAATGATTTGTTTATTACATAACGTTTTCTTGGAAATTATACTCTTTGCCTTATTTAACCTGGTGGGTGTCACTTTTTCCTAGTAAGGTCACCCTCGAGAATAAGGTTCTATTGGATGGTTCCTTGAAGAATCATCGTACCATTCCTGATCATACTTATCATTTTCCGTGCTTCTTTTGTTTCATCTCCTTGTCCTTTGGGTTTTCGGGTGCACTGACCCAAGAAGGGATTGTACTTCATTTCATGGGAAGAAGGGGTTGAAGGCCCAGATGGAAATGTAGTTGGAAAAAGATAAAATCCAATCATGAACCTTCCAGATGCTTTCCCGAGAGTTTTTGAGAACAGTGAAGTCTTTCTCCAAAAATAATTGAAAGACTTGCAAAAGAAAACTTACATTATATATATGTCCCACTTGTTGAGGAGGTGCATTTATGCAGTGTCCTTTTCTTTCCATGCATATGGCATTCAGTGTACCTAAGATTCAAGTGATGTTGCATTACTCTTTTCTTTTCATGTCTTATATTACCCAATTGCTTCATAATTTAATAAATTAATGGCAAAAGGTCTTGGAAAAATGTTGCATCCTGGATGAAGGGAAGCACACCCTCTTTGAAGGCACCCATAAATGAGACAATATGAACCCTTGTATGTCATGAACCCCATGCCCATAAGTCTTACCCCACTCTACCTCATATTCAAACATGGCTTAGATAAGTTTCCCTTTGGAAACACCTTTGACTTAGGGATTGATTGACCCAATAGGATGCCTTGACACCCCTCCCACACCTAAATTTGACAAATTGTACAAGGTCTTTGAGCATTTGTTTAGTTTGAAAAGGTGGGTTTGATGCACATGTTTGGGTGGTTCTATTATTAGATGTAACTTACTTAGCATCATGCTTGTGACTTATGGACCCTTGGAAGGAACATCTGTTTTTCTTTGCATGAACTTTCTCGGTGGACATGTATTCATGAGGAGATGACTTCGTTCGGACCTTCATGGGGCTTTGGAGCCTAACGATGGATGCAAAGATTCCACATCTGGGGTAGGCTTGTGATCACCATTACACATTGAAGAAGGATGTTGTTTCCTTTGTAGGCACTCTGGCATGGCTAAGATACCAGCTCCCATCCCTCTCCACTTGGACGTTAGCCTTTAGAGACTTGGACATCACCTAACCTGCTCCTGACATCATAGAGAAGAATAGGGTTTTGATGGAGGACTTGACATGATGTTTTGGCATGTGTGGGTTGATGGAGGGCCTTTGGAGGCCTAAAATTGCACTTCCATTTCCCAACACTTCACTGTAGGATCCCAACGTCACCCTAGAAGGGCATGACGTCACCCTTTTGAGGGATATTTTGTTGTAATTTTATTAAAATTGAATTTAAGGGAAATTTTGTAAGGTCGACCCTGGTTATATTTTTAATTTGACATTTTAGGACAAAAGGTGATAAAAATACACCTTTGGAATTTCATTTTACACGTAACTCTTCCTCTCACAAGATAGTGGATCTGAAATTTTTGCCCTCTAGTGGCATTATTGGCTGAAATTACTAGTGCACACCTCTTGGAGATCATGCTTTATGATGTTTCTTGGCTTGTTTATGGTGGAAAAGTCTTCAACTAGGGTTTGTGCTTGATTATACTTGGTGAAGTGAGTAAAATCTGCAATTTTATTTCATTATTTGAATGGTTATGGTATATTTTACTTGTTCATGTTGAAGATTATGATATTGCTTGCTTAAACCCTAGTAGAGGGACATAAGGTGTTTCTCCCTCTCTCTAGTTCTTTCTACTTTTTAAATTGCTAAGAAGATCTTATCTAGGATATGCTTATAAGGCCCTAAAGTGCTATCAGTTTATAATTTTTGTTATAGAACTAGTTGCAAATATATATCTCAAGTGTCCAAGGAGAAGAGGAATTCACTAGAGCCCAAAAGAGCTTGCACTCTAGCTAAATTTCCATCTTTGAGACTCAAAGCTTGAGGCCTTGAAGTGCCAAAACCTCAAGACTTTATCTCTTTATCCTTACAAAAAGATTATCATTTGTTTCTCCAAGTTATTGTTGTTGTTGTTGTAATTGACTCCATTATCCCAAAAGACACTTGTGTACTTTCTCTTGTTGAAGGAATTGATCAAACAAATCTTACACTTTATTCTATAAAGCATCTACTAACTTCTACTAACTCTAGCTTAGCCTAAATCATCAATTAACTTGCTATTGTTGAAAAACATTGATACAAACTTACTAATTCATACTAATTTGTTGCATACCCTAGCTTAACATCTAGCTAACTCACTCAGAAATTGCTTGTGACAATTGATAAATAATCTACTTGATAAATGCGAAGTTTTCATTGTGATTACACACAATTCTAAGTTATATTTCTCTTGGTTGTTGTAAAACATTGATTATTGTTGTAAATTGATAACTTACTGCAATTTCATATCAATTAGCATATATTTCAATTTCCTATTGTCTATTGAGGTATTTTTATCACTTTTGTACTTGGAAATTGCTATGTATATGATATATTGTTCTTATTCTGGGAAGGTACACCAATACTCTTCTTTGCCTCAATTTATCAGACATAGACATTCTTGACTTAGGTGACCGGTGAGAGGGGGGTACATCTTAACCATATCCTTAGCTTACCCATCCCTTTAGGTCATCGAGGACGCCTCCCTTGGGTTGGGACTTCATCCATCCCTAAAAGTGGGGATTTATCACTGAGATGACAGTGGTGGGACACCATATTTTTACACCAGATACACCTACTTGTCTTGGGATTTGGACAAGTACAAATTGTGCGATAACAAGAGTTATATGGGTTAGGAGAAATGGGTTACATTAATAAGGGTTAAAGGGGTTTGGGGTTATGTTTAAGAGTGTTAATGGTTATGAGTTATAGGGGCCCGAGGGTTATAAGGGTTATCAATTATGGATTATATGGGTACTAAGGTTTAAGAGTTACAATGGTTATATGGTTTAGGGTTTATAACTTATATGGGTAATAAGGTTTAAGGGTTACAATGGTTATAAAGTTTAAGGTAATAACTTATAGAGTTGGGCATATGTGTATTATAAGAGTAAAGAGACTTTATGTGTTATATGAGTTAATAATTAAGGATTATAAGTGTTGGAGGTAATGGGTTATTTGTTATTGACTATAATGTATAAAATTTATAGAAGCTATGAATTATATTAGGGTTTATATGGGTTAATGGGCATTAAGGGTGACAAGGGTTAGAAATTAGGAGCTATAAAGAGTTAGGCATTATAAGAGTTATATTAAAGGTTATGGATGATAATGGTTATAATATATAGTGATTATATGGTTATGGGTTATAGAATTTAGAGGTAACATATTATATGGTATAGGAGATAGAGGTTAAATGAATTAAAGGGGTTAGGTGTTATAGGAATTAATGGATATGTGAGTTAGCAATTATATGTGTTATGTCATATATATGATGGGGGTTATAAGTGTTAATGGTTATGGGTCTTATAGGTTACAAGAGTCATAAGGTTTAAGAGATGATAAATGTTAAGAATTATAAGCATTAGGGGTTATAATGTTTAGATTGTATCAATGCCCATTGTGGTTGAGGATGATACAATATATATGGATTAGAGATTCGATGTTAGGTGTGAGGAATCATATGTGTTAATGGTTTTAATGTTATAGAATAAGTGATTATAGAGGTTAAGGGTAATGTTTCAAATGGGGTTATGGATGAGTGGTTTAGGATTATAGGGGTTAGGGATAATATTAGGAGTTAGAATGTTGAATATTATATGGGTCAATTATTAGGGTTTATAAAGGTTATATACTAGGGTTTCAAATATGAGGGGTTATTATTTGAGGTACATGAGGTAGGGGATATATGGTTTATAATAGTTAGGTGCTATAGGGTTAAGGGGTTTCAAGATTTAGTGGCTATGCGTGATAGGGATATAGGCCTATATGGGTTATATGTGAAATGGGTTATGTTTTATGATTATAAGGGTTCAGGTCATAGATTTTATAGGTAATTTAGGTTAGGATTTAGAGAAGTCATAAGGGTTAGGTGTGAGGAACTATATTATTTATAATGGTTCATGGTTATAGTAGTCAGATATTACATGGGTTATGATTATAGGGGTTTGGAGTATAGAGGTAAAGCATTATAGAAATTAGGGTTAATGGGTAACTTAATGATTACATGGGTTACAGTTAAGGGGTAATAACGATTAGGGAATATATTAAGTGTGTATAGTTGTTATGTGTTAAGGGTTATATGGGTTAGTGATAATGGTTTATAGAGATTATATGATCTAGGGATTATGGATTCAATTTTATAAACATCATATGTAAAAATTCAAAGGAATTAACAATTAGAGGAGTTAGACGTTATAGGTGTTAGGAGTCGCATGTTTTAATTGTTAGGGATTATGAATTACAGGGTTATACATGTTATATGTTAATGGTTTTAAATATTAGAGGTTATGATTTTTAAGGGTTATATGAGATAGAGGATATAGGGTTTATAAGAATTACGTATTATAGGGGTTATAAGTTTTAAGATTTAAAGGTTAATAGTGATAAGAGTGATAGGGATATATTTCTACAAGGGTTAAGGGATATATGAGTTATATGGGATATGGATTAAGTGTTGTGATTATATGGGTTTAGGTCATGAAGTTTATAGGTACTCGGAGTTATAGAGTAAAGCAGTTAAAGGGTTTACATAAGTTACACATTATAGGTATTAAGGGGGATTAGGTGTAAGACATTATATCATTTATATTACATCATGGTTGTAGTAATAAGGGGTTATATGGGTTATGATTATAGGGGTTTTGAATTTAGAGGTTAAGGGTTATGGGGATTAGAGTTAATAGGTGACATTGATTATAGTTGTTATGATTTAGGTTTAATAATGATTAGGGATCATATTAAGTTTTATCATTTTTTTTTCTGAGGAAAAAAGCGTAAATATAATTTCATCTATTGGAGAATAGAAATTTATATTTTGTAGATACATGCCGAGCATGTATGAGTTCGAAGAAAAGAGAGAAAAAGAACTAATCCAAAGACTATAGTCTTTGCCACAATACAAGATGAGGAAGCATCCTCTAAAACTATCACTGAAAGCTAAAGAGACATCAAAACTACCAGATTGTGATACATAGAATATGCTACAAGTATCATTAGGACACATCCTTTATAGGCCTATCTAAAACCAACTCCAATTGAAAAAAAAAAAAATAGTACAAAAAAATTTGATAAGAGGTAGAACCTTCTCACAGAAAAGGAGAGAAAAAAACCGGGAGACATCCACCCCATGTGATCCAGAAGAAACGATACCAAGACTATGTCAAGCCGAGACAAAAATAAACATGTGGCCCGGAAAATCCATAAAATACATGTGCATGCAATAAATTGTTGAACCATCCATGTCTTCCCTGATCATCCATGTCCCAACAACCATCTGTAGACCTTCTTTACAGAGAGAGATTGTTTCCTAGTTGCGCTCCCTATAAACATGATGAAGAGAGTAGCTGTCAAAAGAGGCCAAAATTCTAAATATTTCCTGAAGCAAAAGACACAAAATGATGTTGTGGAATCTTTGATATTTTTGAATCTAATTTATAACCAATAATAAATCACCAAATAAATTAATAGAATGGACATTTTTTTCCAAAGCAAAGAGTAACAACAATTTGAGAGACATAAGTTCTTCATAGTTATTCCTGCCAGGGCCTAGCCCCATTTTGAGTCTAAAAAACTGTCTGTATGAGAGGAACAATACTACTCCTCCACCACTACAGGTGTTTTTTTCTTGTGAGGCTCCATCAAAATAGGCTCAGGGCCTATTTGGATCAACTGAGACTTCCTGAATCACTCTTCCTCTCCTAACTCCATTTTCTTGAGGATAATTCTCTAGAATACTCAGTCCATGGATGACTAGTAGCTCTAGAAGGGAGGGTTTATCTTGAAAAATCATTGCATTCTTGGCAAGCCAAATCCCCCAATTCAAAATTAATGGTAGGGCCTTTATGTTTCTATTCATAGGTTGTGCAAGACAAAATTTCCAAGCTTCTTCCATTGAATTCCCTTGCCACTGACACATTTGTCCCAACATCCATGAGCACTCATCCCAAATGTGTCTGGAAAAAGGGAACAAAAGGAAAATATACACTCCAATCTCATCATCTCCTTTTCATAAAGGGAACCATCATGGCCCTTCTATCATCCTATTTTTTATTCTTTCCCAAGTGGGGATCTTGTTCTTAATTAGACACCACATGAAGATGCAAGATTTCAAGGGACATTTTATCTTGCATAACCCCGTCCAAAACCAAACAGGCTCCTGGTTATGAAGATCTATCATTAGTTGGGTAAACCCAAGTTTCAGCGTGTATTCCCCAAAAGGGGAATGTTGCCAAACCAATTCATCCTCCTTTTCAGTGATGCATATATGGGCATTTTTTAGGCTTCTTGTGTATTTTTCCCAAAATTCTGAAAATTGGTCATTCAACCCAACCTGGTCACCAATTTTCCACTCTTGAACCCAAATAGAGGAGCACATCGATCAGATATTTGGTTTAGATAAAACACCCCATTTTCATTTAGAAGTTGTACCAAATCATTAGGGAGAATATGGCTATTTCCACTACCATGCCATGGGTCCTCCCCTATTCTGACTTTTGATCCTTTCCCTATTATCCATGCTAAGCCCTCCCCAATAAAAAAAAGAGTGGAAAACTTATTTCCAAAATATTGTGCAATTTGAGATTTTTTTCAAAGGGTTATGAATCCATTCCTCAATAGATTTCGAGAAGATATATTTCTGGTACACCACCTGAGTCCACAAAATTTCAAAGGTGATCAATCTCCAAAATGACTTAGCTGATAATGCCTTGGTGAAAAGAAAAATATTTTTGAGCCCCCATCCTCCCAAAGTTTTTGGAACTGCCATTGCATTCCATTTAACCCAGGGAGCAACAAACTGATCCTTTGTGCCAGCCCAAATAAATTTAAAACAGAGTTTTCGAGCTATCTCCAAGAAACCTTTTGGAATCCAAGCTAAGGAAATCCAATAAACTGGGATGGCTTCAAAGACAGATTTTTCCATAACTAACCTGCATGCATGAGATAACCACCTAAAGCTCCACCCTTTTAAAAATTTTCTAGCTTAGATATAAGCCATTTCCAATCTTCTTTCCTATAATTGTTTGGATTAAGATGAAAACCCAAATATTTGAGACCTTTCTCCAACTCCTGTTGCTCAAAGGGGAAACAGTCCATATAACTCATCTGTAGTTCTAGATCCATGATGTGAATTTAGAGGGTGGACTTTATTTCATTTATCTTCAACATGTGGCCTTTCCAAACATTTCCAAGATACCATACAAATTTTGTGCATCACCCATTTGATCTTTGTAGAATATCAAGACATCATCAACAAAAAGGAGGTGGGTGATGTTTAAATTTGGATATATCGCAATACCCTCGAACTCACCATGAGATTTTTCCTCTGCTGAGAGCTTCTACAATTAGTAGAAAAATAAGTGGAGATAAGGGGCATCCTTGCCTCAGTCCCCTCTCTAGATGAAACAAAAATGAGGCTGAACCATTAATTAGTATTGCAAAAGAAACTGATGTTATACAACACATTACCCAATTGATGAAAAGAACCTCAAAAACTAAGTGAGTTAGAAGCATCTGAATATAAATCCATCTAACATGGTCATAGGATTTTTAAATATCAATCTTTAGGAATTCCCCTTTCACATTACGATACTTTAGGCTATGCATCACCTCCTGCGCCACCCTGATAGCTTCATGAATTTTCCTACCTTCCAAAAAACCAAATTGTTCCCAAGAGATATTCTCTGACTTGATGGACTTGATTCTTCTTGCTATGATTTTGGAGATCACTTTGTAAATGCAATTACAAAGAGAGATAGGCCTAAGTTCATCCAAGGAAGAAGGATCATCATATTTTGGGATGAGAGAAATGAAAGTGGAGTTGAAAGGAGCATGCATGTGGCCTTCAAATCGAGATTCTTCTACTACCCGTAAGATGTTTGTCCCAATGAGTTCATAGATCCCAATAAACAATTCTATGGTACAACCATCCAAACCTGGGTTGTTATCCTTCTAAAAGTTGTGGATTACTTCCTTGAGTTCATCTTTCGTGACTTCCTCAAAGAGATATGTTTTTTCATCTTTGCAACAAATCTGGGGAAGTAAAGGGCCATCCTCACAATGTTAGCCATTGATGCCCTTTTGTCAGATTTGAACATATAATGGAAGTATTACTTACCTAAGTGATCTGTTCCATCAAAGGAGGATACCTTCTTCCTTAAGAGTCCTTAAGACTCCAGATGGTGTTGGCCATATTTCTACCTTTAGCATAAGACTGGAAGAACTTTGTATTATCATCCCCCTTTTATTTTAATTTTTTACTGTTGTTATTAGGTTATTTCCAAATTACATGAGCATTTAATGCATTTCCAAAAAAACAGTATAAAGAGGATCATTGAAAGAAACACAATCACAAGGTACACAACATTTTATCCCGGGAAACCCTCATGGGGGAGAAAACCCAACAAAAACATCCTTAATAATAGATTGCCAATACAATGCCAATAATAAGACCAAAACACCAAAGACAAACCAAGACTGATCATGCACCTCTCTTCTCCTTCCTCCTACAAAAACAACTTCCTTCAAGATATGTGCACTATATGAGTGAGTGAGTGTGTGTAAATGAGACACCAACCTCACATATAAATACAAGTGTGAGATGGTGCTAGGGTTGTGTCTCTTCACTTGGTTGTGTATACTTCTCCTAGAAGTGGCTAAAACCACTTTATAATTACTAGGGGCCTACTTTACAAATACCACTAGACAAATACAGTTTGATCAATCCACAAAATGAGATTTGATCTTATAAAAGACCTAACTTGATCGATCTGGAAAAGGGGATTTGATCTATAAAGTAATAACTCAAATATAATTAGAATATTCTTCGAAGTTACAATATATCAACACTCCCCCTTAATGAGAAGGGTATTCTAATAACATGACTCAATAAAACATCATCAAGAGAAGGAGGGAAGCTCCATCATAAACATCTAGAACACTGACTGGCACATCTATAAATCATTAGAAGTTTTTCTCATCGGAAATATCATCATCGTTTACAACATGGAGCTGGAGTAACATCATCATCATCAACAACATGAAGTTGAAACATCAACATCAATAGCACGAAGTTGGAACAACAACATCATCAACAACACGAGGTTGGAACATCATCATCAACAACATGAAGCTGGAATAACATCATCAACAATAGCACGAGGCTGGAACATCATCATCAACATGTGGCAACATAATGAGACCGGTGCATCAACAACAACATTTGTGTTACTTTGGAAAATTGTCCTTACCTGACCTTCAAGATCTTCCCAGAAATCATAAGATTCCCTAGGATATAAAATCCTAACAAGTTACCACATGGTACTCTGACAGACTATCCTTATCGGACCTTCAGGATCTGCCCAGGAATCATAAGATTCCATAGGATATAAAATCCCAACTGAGCTACCACTACTGACCAGAGTTGGCATATACATGCACAAGTACTCTAACAGACTGTCCTTAGCAGACCTTTGAGATATTCCCAGGGATGATCAATCCCATAGGATATAAAATCCTAATGGAGCTACTCGTTGTTGGTCAGGATATCGTAGTATCATCGGAATCACTTCCCCTTTCGAGGGAGTTCCTTCTAGACTACACAAATATTGTCTCGGAAGTACTCAAAATTCACGCGAGATAGAGGCTTGGTCAACACATCTGCAACCTACTCATTTGTTCCAACATATTGGATCTTTATAGCTCCCCTCTACACCATATCACAAATGTAGTCGTATCAGATCTCTATGTGCTTCGAATTATAATGGATCACTAGGTTCTTTGTCATGTTTATACAACTCTAGTTCTCACATAGAATCATGGTGGCTTCCATATCCAGATCGAACAAATCTGTCAACAACTTTTGAAGCCATATGGCTTCACAATTGGCGGAACATGTTGCAATGTACTCCGCTTCTGTCATGATGAGAGAAATAATGGATTGCTTCTTGTTTGCCATGAAGTCATGGCTAACCCAAACCTGAAACAACATCTTGAAGTGCTCTTTATGTCTGAAGAACTTCCAGCCCAATCTGAATCAATATAACCATACAGTTTGAAGTCATGATCTCCAATATAACATAGGCCATAATCCAATGTACCCTTAAGGTATCTTATCACATGCTTTGCAACTACAAGGTGAACACGTCTGGGCTCCACCAGATACTAACTCAAGGTGTTCACAACAAAGCATATATATGGCCTGGTATTCGTCAAATGCATCAACGATCCAATAATCTATCTGTATAGAGCAACATCAACCAACTCTGATGAAGTATCAACTAGGAGATTCAAATTCACTTCCATGGGTGTGTTCATGACTTTATATTCCAACATGTCAAATCTCTTCAGTATTTCAACTGCAAACTTCCCTTGGTCAAGGAAGATCTTCTATGGGTTCTTCAAAACTTCAAGACCTAAGAAATAATGCATTGGGCCTAGGTCTTTCATCTCAAACTCTGCAGTGAGCTTCTTCTTGCAATCTGTGATGAGTTTTTCTTCTTTTGTCAATAATAAATCATCCACATATATTATCAATATAACTAGCTCATCATTCATAACCTTGAAGCATAGGTTAGGATCAACTTTACTCTTGGTAAAGCCCAAGCTTGTAAGGAAACTATCAATTCTGCCATACCAAGCTCTAGGAGCTTGCTTCAACCCGTACAGATATTTATTCAACCTGCAGACATGAGTCTTTCTATCTTCAACTTCAAACCCTTGTGTTTGTTCTATATACATTTCCTCTTCAATAACACCATTTAATAAAGTTGTTTTCACATCCATCTGGTGCAAATTCCACTTAATTTTGGCTGTAAGAGCTATGATGGTTCTCATAGAAGTTTATATGGCTACGGGAGCAAATGTTTCTTCATAGTCAATACCTTCCTTTTGAGAAAATTCATGAGCCACAAATATTACCTTATGTTTTTCAATACTTCCTTCTGTTGCATGTTTTATTTTGTATATCCATTTGGAAGATACCACATCTTTGTTCTTTTCTCTGGGAACTACTTCCCATACATCATTCTTCATAATGGACTGGTATTCTTCTGTCATGGTGTCCATCCATTCTTTCTTTTGAATGACTTCCTCAAACCAAGTAGGTTAATTTTCTATGAGATCACACCTCTGAGAATGGATTAGGTTTCTTGCTTTGTCTCATGGTTCCTTCTAGGGCACCATACCTCTTTGCATCTTGAAGAAGTTATTTCGCCCAAGTTGGATTTCTCTTGTGAGAGATCGTCATATGAGGAGGTTCTTGAGATTCTATCATATCATGATCTTATGCAATCTCATCATTAGGGGTAACTGAAACTTCCTTTACGGGTTCTACAACTCTGGGAGCTACAGGTTCTTCTTTATATACTTCTTCAAACATGAATTTCTTTGATATTTTGAGTGTTGCATATTCATCAAAGGTTATATCTCTGCTGATATCAATATGATGGTAACCTAGAATGTAAATTCTGGAGGACTTAGAGACCTCACGGTATCCAACAAGTATTCCATTCTTTCCTGAAGGATCCAACTTAGTTATCTTTTCTTTTGCATTGTGTACAAATACTGGACAACGAAATATTTTGAGATGGATTACTTATGGCTTCTTTCCGGTGAACATTTCTTCAGGAGTTTTGAATCCAAGTGCACTATGGGATAATTTGTTTTGGACATACACTGTTGTTCTTGATGCTTCATCCCATAAGTGCATTGGAAGATCTTGATCGTGAATCATAGTCTTTACTACTTCCATAATCGTTCCATTATTTCTTTCTGCTACACCATTTTGTTGAGGATTATAGGGAGTGGTGAGCTCCCTTTTAATCTCAACATCTATGCAAAATATTCCAAATTCATTTGAAGTGTACTCTCCTCCATTGTCTGACCTTAGTATCTTGATTTTCCTTTTGGAGAGTTTTTCTACCAAGGTTTTGAATTACTTTAACTTTCTAAGTACTTCATCTTTTGACTTCAAGAAATAAACCCAAGTCTTACAAGAGTAATCATCAATAAAATATACATAGTATACATACCCACTTAGATAGGTTGATGGCATTGGAATGCATACATATGAGTGGACAAGTTCCAAGATTCCTTTTGATTTATTGTTTCTCTTTGGAAAATGATTCTTTATGTTCTTTCCTAGTAAACATCCCTTGCATACACCTTCATGATCAACCTTTAATTATGGTAAACCCGTAACTACCTTGCTTACATATGGTAAGGCTTTGTAGTTGATATGAGCTAGTCTTCTATGCCAAAGTTCACAAGGACTTTCAGTAGAGTGAGTCAAGGCTACATCTGAGTGACCTTTTAACTTGTACAAACCACCTTCTTTTGTTCCAATAACAATTGGATATTCTATAGTTTTTCCTTTAGACCACATAAGAACTTCACCATATATGAATGCAACCCTGAAACCTTTGTAGGGTTCAAATAGAAATTAAGTTCTTTTTCAAACCTGGTACATAGAGTACATCCTTCATTCTCATCGGAGTTCATGAATCAAGTTTGTAGGTGGATTCTCCCATTCCTTTGATTGAGTTTTTTTTCGATGGAAATATATGTTTTCCCTACTTTGTTTGTTTGAAATTATTTATAATTGTGAAAATAGTGCCCTTTATCTTGAATTCTAAAATTCTGACTTCAAAATGCACTATATCTTATGGGAATCTGATGGTGATGTTTACTATGTGTAAAAGTGCCATGTATGCAAATTCGTAGTCCAATTTGTCATGTATGAGACAAATAGTCTCTTTATGATAATCATCTCCTAGTGAAACTTTCTGGGTGGAGTCATTCTCTCTGTGTATGGAGAGAGTGTTCTTCTGACCTGTCATGTGCTTAGAGGCACCACTATCTATGAGCCAAGTATCCTCTCTATGTGTCACAGATCTTGAGAGAGAGGAAAACAAAACATATTCTTCAATCTCTTCTTTAGATAACTTGTTGGGTGGCTCATCATCTTCATTTGCATGGGAATGATGTATTTTTTTATTTATCTTCTTCTATTCTTCCCTTCTAGTAAGGCAATGCTTAGCAATGCGTCTCATCTTATCACAATGATAACACTGGTAGGAGGAGAATTTTTTTTCCTTCTTTGACCTTTATGATATTTATGGAATCTCTTCGGAGAGTGAGATTCTTTATGAAAGTGAGTCTCCTTCTGAAAATGAGACTTTCCATGTCCACACTTAGCATGAGAATCTAGTGATTTATCTTCATCTATTAATAGGGAGGCTTCTCGGTTGGCCACTCTTGCTTCTTCTTGAACACATTCTTCCCATAAACTGTCAAATTTGAGTTTCTCTTTTCTTACAAAAATAGTTTGGATGAAGGCATCCCAAGGTCTTGTGAGACCATTAAGATTTGTCATCATGAGTTCATCTTCATCTAAGTTGTCTCCAATTTCCTCTAACTGTTCCTTGAATTGAGAAACCCTAGAGAAATAGTCTTGAAATATTTGTCCTTTTTGCATCTTTGTATTCTTGAGTTGGGTTCTCAAGTTCATATTTCAGTTGATGTTCCTTCCCTCATAAGTTATGGTTAGGGCATAAAACATATATTTTGGAGTATTCTTAGAAGAAACTTGAGGGATCAAGTGGTCTTTAATGGAATCTGCAATTATTCTTTTAGCCTTAATCATATACTTCTTATACTTTCGGTACATTTTCTTTTATGAATTTTGCAAGGTCATTCTCTTCAAGAATGAGTCCAATTATGTACTTCAAGGCACAAAAATTTTCCAGACCTTCTAACTTGTCAACAAGTTTGGTGCTTGTAGACATCTTGAGCTAGAGCTAAGAAAATGACCAGAAAATGAAAGTGCTCAAAAAATGAAACTGATCTTACCAGGAGATGCATTGGGATGAGGTGAGTTTGTTGGAGCTGACTGTTTTGAAAAATCTAAATTTTACCCTCTAAACTGGACTTGCGCACTTCTAGACTAGTGCTTCTGGTATTGGTTATGGTTTCCTGTTTTTTTGGTTTTTTGGTACTAGTCAAAACTAGGGTTTGGATTTTCGGAGAATCTGTTAAGAACCAAACATCAATATAGCATAGAAAAACCTCAGGAAAAGTACTCAATAACTTGAAAAGGAGATAATTTCAGATAATAAGCCTCTTCGAGGGGGCAACCTCCTTTTACCCCACTTAAATGTTCAAGTACAAGATGATTCAAAATGAAAATGTCTCCTTGGTATATATAGGAGACTAGGAGGT
>ML786913.1:326854-361560 GCA_009831015.1 Picea engelmannii | reverse complement strand
TATATTATTAATTATAAGGGTTAGAAATTAGATTAGAAATTAGGGTTTAAATGGATTAGAAATAGGGTTAATTTTGGTTATATAGGTATTACAAGCGATGATTAGGTTAATTGAGTTTATAGGTGTAATTAGGGTTATAATGGTTATCTAGGCTATTGGCAAAAGGTTCTACAAGTTAAGGAGTATATGGGTTAAGGGTGATAAATGTTACAATTGTTGTTAGTTATAAGATTATGCAAGTTTTGGGGCATAAGGGTTATATGTGTTATAGGATTTAGAGAATATAAGTTTTAAGTGGATAAGAGTAAGATGCAATGTGTTATAAAGGTTAGGCAATATATAGGTTAAAGTGATTAGAGGTTAAGCTTTAAGGATAAAAATATTTAGAGTTAAACGGATTGTGGGTTACGAAAGTTATGTAGTGGGGGTTATAGGGTTTAGTAGGTATAGGTGTTAAGGGTTATAAGTGTTACATGGAATATTTCTTATAGTGATTAAAGGTTATGGAGGTAACTGCAGTAATCATTATAAGAGTCAAGGGTTGTAGGGGCAAGTGTTATATTCAAAGATATAGAAGATATAGGTGATGGGGGTTATGGGTGTTATGTTTTATAATAATTAATAGTTATAAGGGTTCAGGGGAAGAGGTTATAGGTGTTAATTATGGATAAGGGTGTAACATCTTGCTCTTGTGCGCAACCGATGCGACTTATTCTTGTGGACACTTGTGTGCAAGTGATCTGGATCACTTTATGATTGACTGATTCAATTATGGAGCATGATGATGTTTGTGGATTAGATGATACGTTATTTTATGATATTTATATCGACAGGTGCTATTGACTGGTTTTCCTGAGTGTGTCGGACTTTGGATGTTTGAGGATGCTGATGGAATCGATGGATATTCTTGGACTCTGGATCGAGTCAGGGTGCAGGCGGTTATGGTTTGAATGTTTTGATATTACATATGTGACATGTGACTAGGTATTATGATATTTATTGTCATCACTAACAAGTTTCGTTGATGGATGTAGAATGACGATAGCTTGCTAACCAGACTCACATTAGGAGTAAAGGGGTCATCCACGACAACCAAAGATATTGAGGGAGAGGTTTGACAACAACCTACCATAGCCTACTAGCACTCCTGCTATGTCTCGAACTGTAGGTTAACGATTACCTAGTTTGAGAGATCCATGATGTCGTGAGGGCAGACTAAGACAATCACTCATGATGATTCTAATGGGCATGCAATAAGGCAGGGTCCTTATTCCTTAGAGGCCCTTAGTTTCCCACAAGGTCACCTGACGGAGTATTGACTCTAGGGGTTTGACATCTACCAAATAAGTCAAAAGGAGAGTGGCACCCTTGGAGCACGTAGTGCATCTTGAAGGGCACGTCGTGCAAATAAAACAAGAATGCAAGCGAGTGGCACCCTTGGAGCACGTAGTGCGTCTTAAAGGGCACATCATGATTTTTAACTCTGGTAAGTTAATAAACCTAGTACCTAGAAAACTATGCCTCCTTAGGACCTGGTCGGCCTTAAAATGAATGATGGTATGATTAAAGTTTAATAACTAATTTACAAAAATCCTACCGTTTCAAGAGCATTTAAATTTCTAAAGAATTTGGTCAGATTATAACTAATTTATAGCAACCCTCCTGTTTCAAGAGCATTTAAATTTCTGAAGAATTTGGTCAGAGTATAACTAATTTATTGACCAATTTCTTGGCATCAAATGAATCCTTAAGCTTGCGAGAGTTGTCCTTATCCATAAACAATCAGTCTCCCAGAATTTGGATAGAGTTTCGCTTCAGATAACTCTTCAATCCTTAGGAAGGATTCTTCTTTTTGAATAAATATCTACCGATAGTGAGTTCTTAATTTTTTTTTGAAAAGTTGTCCTTTTTAGCCAACAATATCCTAACGATGGGAAGTCAATCGATAATGGTTTAAGAATTTTATCTCTGATTTCTTCCTTTAAGAGATTATTTTAGGATGCAGTGACATAGAGGGGGGAAACTTTCTTAAACTAGAAACTTCGGGTAGTCAAAAACAAATTAACAAAATAAATAAAAAACTAAACCCCTTTTGGATGATACCCCCTTTCCCTTCTAATGATTTTTAAAATAAAATTGTAGTGCACTAGTATCACGTCTAGGAAGGATATGCTTGTGAATTTAAGGAATGAGAAGAGTATGGCCAATTATTTACTCGGAGGTAAGAAAATTTTAGCAACCCTTCTTAACCAGAATTTAGTTAATAATATTAACTCTTGAGCATCATTAGAAGTGGTTTTTTTGAAGATGAGTTGCACCCAACCTTGTAATTTAGTGTACACTTGAGTGGTTATTAGAGAGGGTTACCTAGCACCTTGGGTCAATGTTAATAAATAAATGCTTAGGGTTAGAATTCTTGCACGAAATAAATTATAATGTGAATGTATGATTGATTTCGCATTAGTTTACTTTACACCTTGAAATTAAAAGCGGTGATTTCTTGCGCCATGGATAAACCTAATGTTTTTTCCCTTGCACCTCGAACATCTTGTGTTTGGAACTCGTGCACATTTTAATTAAAGTAATGATTACTCTTATGCCTCTATTCATGTTGTTGTGTGTTGGTCCAAAAACTAGTTTACCCCTGCGTGGTTATACCAAGTTAGGTTATGAATCGTTAGTTGATGGATTTAATGACTTTTGCCTTGTTCCTTTAATCGTTAATGTATGACATATCAATAGCTAGATTATTACTGCACCTTAAAATTGATGATGTTAAATCAAGTTAACAATTGGTTACCTTTGCACCTTTAACCATGTTGACGAATGATTGATTTATTAATTCTTTGCTCGTGCTCCTAAATTGTTGATGTATAATTGATATATTAATTGAATAAAACACTAATGCAAGGCCGGACCAGTTGAGTAATTAAACTCCTTGCACACATTGAATTTTAATGTAGTGTGGATGGTTTTAGATTTTAGTCTCTTGCGCGAAATGCAAGTTTATTCTAATGAGTGATTGCACATTTTGATTTTGATGCATGCCACGAATAACTACTATTGCATGATGCCTCAGATGTAAGATGGTATATGAGGTGTTATGTGATTGAGTACTCGCGCGCCATGTTTAGATTTATGTTTTTCCCTAACACAACACTAAAAGAAAAAGTAAAAATTGTGTGACCTGTTGTACGTCGCTTGTTATCGTAATGGCGGGGCTGTTACATATCGTATCAGAGTGGGTCTAACCCTGCGACTGTGGATAGCCACACCTTCCACTGAAGTATACACTTAATTTAATCACTTAGCGCTAATTACAACTTTAACTTTCCCATGAGTTACTCATGGTTGGAGGACGTCGTGAAGGTTCGCAACGTGGTGCCAGGGGATGAGGCATGATGCCTCCAGTAGCACCTGCACCAGAGGGATCCAAGCCCCAAGGAGAAGAACATGTCTTGAGCATGAGAAAATTTTCATGCGGGATGTGTTGGGTCTGACAAGGTGCTTCCAGAGATTTGAAAGAGGCCTGGAAAAACTGACTGTACTAAGATAAGGCCAGGGTGCCTGTACCCCTGAGGGTCCACAACGTGCCCCATTCAGTACTAGTAGAATTCATGGGGAACTCTAGAATATTAGGTTCCTACGTTCACGAATGCCATAGATGGCTCAACCTTCGAGGCATGGCAGGAGAACAAGCATGGTGCGTTACGCTTAGCGGTTATGACCTCCAGCATGAAGGTCCACGTAGGCGGTCTTCAGCTAAAGGGGAGCGCTCTTCTATGGAGGAAGACGCTCCTACCTCAGATAAACATGGTCGTCAAAGTTGTGTTAGGGGAATGGTTCGAGGAACGGTTCTGGGATAAGTAATTGTCAGAGGAATTCATTGAGCACCAACTTGAAGAGTTCAACACCTTACGACGGGGTGGTCATACAGTCTCAAATTATGAGACCAGATTTTGGAGCTACTTTGGTATGCCCCACCTATGAACACGAATAATCTAGGGGATCAACAAGTTCATGAATGGCCTTAACTCTATCTTTCATGCGAAGGTGAGAATACAAAGCCTCAAATGTTGCACAATGTAGTTCAGTAGGCCTCTTACATAAGGAAGATTTGACCACGAGAGTCCGGGCAGGACTCTTACAAGATCATTTGGAATGGCAACATCTGGTGCGCAACAACATCAGACATCGGCTAGACATGACATCTTGGTATCAATATACATCTATGGAACCCTTGTTCTCGGCACCACGATGACGGTTCCTCAGTAGAGAACCCCACTACAGGGGACCACCACTTCAGCAGCAACATCGGTTGGGCCTATTCAATGGAATAGAACAGGGTTTATGGTTGGCGGGCCAACAACTACTACTTTAGGGACCTGGTGTACTAGACTGAAGACTGGATGTTGGACATGTGGAGAGACACATTACAAGCACGGTTGTCCAATTGAGAGGGCCAGAGCAACCAAGTCAACAGGACACACTACTGTTGTGAAGATGGGAAAGGCCCATAGGATTCATGACCGCGGTGAATAACCACCAGGTCGAGCAACAGTCCACTGTGCTCGATGTGTCAGGTACCATCGCCAACCAAACTTCTAGTGTTTTTTAGACCCTAGGGCTACAAAGAGATATATTCCTAGTACCACGTTGAAAGGATTCATGTTAAGGCATACAAAAGTACGAGCTTAGATTCGTCAAAGTGACTTCGGGTGTCGAACAAATGGTTGGAGGAAGGGGTTTGAACTGTCTCTTTAACCTAAGGAATCATTTAGCGAAGTCTAACCTAAACATCTTGATATTGAGATCTTATGATGACGTGATTAGTATGGAATGGTGGGGATCACATGATGCGATACTCAATGGTAAGATGAGGCAGTTGAGTTGGACCGACGATGAAGGACATAGTAGTGTGATTGTAGGAAGAAAACAGGGAGTATCCCTGAGGTTCATTTCTTCCCTACAACTACAAGAGAGCACACACAAGGATTTCAAGTTGTATGCATACTTAGTGCTAAACATCAAGGGTGTGGCGAAAGGATTAGAAAATCTTCCGGTAGTGTGAGAGTTAGTGGACGTGATTCCCAGAAGAATTACCAGGTGGGCCACTCGAAGCCAAGATGGAATTTACCATGAACTTAAATTAGGGAACTAAACCGATAGCGAGAAAGCATCATCAAGCGTCGACCTCTGTGTTAGAGGAGTTGAAAATACAACTGAAGGAGTTGTTGGATCTAGGACTTATACATCCAAGGGTGTCACCATGGGGTGCACCTGTTATTTTCTTACTGAGGAAGGATGGGTCATGGGGACCCTGATTGACTACCATCAAGTATTCCTTAACGACATATTGATATAATCTCAGACGGTGGAAGAACATGACGAGAACTTGCGCTCGATACTACAATGTCTACGAGAGAAAAAATTGTTGGGAAACTATCAAATGCTCTTCTATCAATCAAAGATTAATTTCTAAGGGAATGTTATTTCCAATGAAGTTATCGTTGTGGATCCATCAAAGGTAGAGGCTATTAGGGAATGGCCTACACAGATGAACGTACCAGAAGTACATAACTTTGTAGGTTTAGTTGGATATTAACAATGGTTCATTGAGGGTTTATCGAATATAGCAATCTGATTACAGACTTGTAGAAGAAGAACAAGAAGTTTGTGTGGACGGAGAAATGCACGAAATCATTTCAAAGGATCAAGGACCTGTTGATGACAATGTCGATATTAAAATTCCCTGACATGGACGAGGAAATTTTCGGTGTGCACTGATGCATCCAAGGAAGGCTTAGGCGGAGTCTTGATGCCAGATAGTCAGGTGATCTCTTACATCAAGAAGGTTAAGGAAGCCTGAGGAGAACTATGCGATGCCCAAGGTGGAGATATTAGCCATTGTGTAAGCCTTGATAATGTGGAGACACTACCTGATTGGACGAAATTTCAAACTAAAAACATACCATTGTGCTTTACAACACTTTTACGCAAAACGACTTGAACGCGCGGCAAGGGCATTGGTCAGAACTGCTTATTGATTATGATTTTGAGATTTCCTACTTTAAAGGAATAGTGAATAGAGTGGCCGACGCGTTGATTCAGAGATCACGTGTATTTTTAATGATACCTATTCAAACGAATCTACATGAAAATATTCTAACTACAGCGCGACGATGACTGGTATAAAGAGGGTAAGGAATTTTTCGGGCAAGACACCATGTTGGTACCAAAATTGAGGGATATATTGTGGACAACAATGGATCTTTGAGATATAATAACTGGATTTACTTATAGCCCAACGATGAATTGAGAAGTTTTTATCGTATGCGAAGCTCATGGAGAAGTGTACATCAATCATCCAGGAGTCATGAAGATGAGGACCAACCTTAATCCATTATTCTTCTGGAAGGGATAAAGGAGTACATCGTCAACTGCGTGGCGAGATGTCTAGAAGGTCGGTAGGTGAAGGCTAAACATAGACATCCAGCAGGATTGCTACGGCCACACGCCATTCCAGAATCGACATGGGAGGTCATTTCGATGGACTTCACTGTTGAATTTTCGTTGATGACAAGGAGGCACGAACTGATTGTCATGATAGTTGACACTCTGACGAAGAGTTCAAATTTTTCCCTGTGCATACGACACATCAGGTGCCAAGTATAGCTAGAGTTTATATCAGAAATATTTTGAGACTTCTCGACGTACCAAAGGAAATTGTATCCGATAAAGGATTAAGTGTTTGCAAGATGATTTTGGATGAGTTTCCCAAGAAGCCTTGGGAAAACCACTGAAATTTAGTACAACATGTCCTTGATATAGACAGACTAACCAAAGGAATGAACCAATATGGGAAGGTTGTGTTGGGTATGTGTGTGTTGTACCAACATAAACATTGGGAATAGTTCTAGATGTTGGTCGAGTTGTGTGAAACAACAATCATCAAAGCACCATTAAGATGGTTCCATTTGAGTTTCTTAATGGGAGACCGTATCATACGCCTTTGAGTTGGGATCAAATTGAAGATGGGGTCCTGGTAGGACTAGAAGCGATCCAAGAATTGAAAGAACAATTAAAAATGATACAAAAGGGAATGGAAGAAGTGCAGGATTGACATAAGGGTTTGTTAATGTGCATCGCATTGACCATAATTATGAAGGGCCTAATAACTAGTCGTTCCTCATTATTCGAGGCATTTCACGATGTTTGTCTTGTGTCCATGTGAGAATTTAGGTCAGTAATCCTATGCATGAGATTGACTGATTTCTTGGCAGATGTTGGGCAGGGTGTGCTCACGGTGGAACCAATCCGCTTTCTAGATCGTCACATTCGACAGCTACGACGTCGAGTTGTCGATCAAGTCAAGGTATAGTAGGACAATTATAGTCCACACTTAGCTACTTGGGAGGATGCATGTAATATGCGTTAGCAATTTCCATTTTGTTTGATAGCTAGACATTTAGATATTGTTAGATACTTTATTTTTTCATTTGTATACTGAGAAACTTCAGGAGGAAGTTTAAAAAAAGAGGGGGTGTATGTAACATCCCTCTCTTGCGCACACTCGATGTGACTTATTCTTGTGGACACTTGTGTGCAAGTGATCTGGTTCACTTTATGATTGACTGATTCGATTATGGAGCATGATGATGTTTGTGGATTTGATGATACTTTAATTTATGATATTTGTATCGACATGTGATATTGATTTGTTTTCTTGAGTGTGCAAGACTTTGGATGTTTGAGGATGCCGATGGAATCGATGGATCTCCTTGGACTCTGGATCAAGTCAGGGAGAAGATGGTTATGGTTTGAATGTTTTGATATTACATATGTGACATGTGACTAGATATTATGATGTTGATTGTCATCACTGACATGTTTCATTGATGGACGCACGATGATGATAGCTTGCTAACCAGACTCACATTAGGATTAAAGGGGTCACACACAACAACCAAAGATATTGAGAGTGAGGTGTGGCAACATCCCTACCACAACCTACTAGCACTCTCGTCGTGGCTTGAACTATAGATTAATGATTACCTAGTTTTAGAGATCCACGATACCGTGAGGGCAGACTAAGACAGTCGCTCACGATGATTCTAAGGGACGTGAAATAAGGCAGGGTCCTTATTCCTTAGAGGCCCGTAGTCTCCCACAAGGTCACCTGATGGAGTATTGACTCCAAGTGTTTGACATCTACCAAATTAGTCAAAAGGCAAGTGGCACCCTTGGAGCACGTAGTGCATCTTGAAGGGAACGTAGCACAAATAAAACAAGAATGCAAGCAAGTGGAACCCTTGGAGAATGCAGTGCGTCTTGAAGGGCACATTGTGATTTTTAACTCTGGTAAGTTAATAAATCTAGTACCTAGAAAACTATGCCTCCTTAGGATCTATTCGGCCTTAAAATGAATGATGGTATAAGTAAAGTTTAATAACTAATTTACAACAACCCTTTTGTTTCAAGAGCATTTAAATTTCTGAAGAATTTGGTCAGAGTATAACTAATTTACAACAACCCTTTCGTTTCAAGAGCATTTAAATTTATGAAGAATTTGGTCAGAGTATAACTAATTTATTGACAGAGTTCTTGGCATCAACTGAATCCTTAAACTTGTGAGAGTTTTCCTTATCCATAAACAATCAGTGTCCCAGAATTTGGATAGAGTTTCGCTTCATATAACTCTTCAATCCTTAGGAAGGATTCTTCTTTTTGAATAAATATCTTAAGGAAGGAAGCACTGACTAATAGTGAGTTCTTAAAATTGTTTTGGAAGGTTTTCCTTTTTAACCAACAATATCCTAACGATGGGAAGTCAATCTATAATGGGTTAAGAATTTTATCTCTGATTTCTTCCTTTAAGAGATTATTTTAGGGTGTGACATAGAGGGGGAAAACTTTCTTAAACTCGAAACTTCAGGTAGTCGGGAAAACAATAACAAAACAAATAAATAAACTAAACCCCTTTTGGATGATACCCCCTTTCCCTTCTAATGATTTTTAAAATAAAACTGTAGCGCACTGGTATCACGTCTAGGAAGGATATGCTTGCAAATTTAAGGAATGAGAAGATTATGGCCAATTATTTACTCGGAGGTAAGAAAAGTTTAGCAACCCTTCTTAACCAGAATTTAGTTAATAATATTAACTCTTGAGCATCATTAGAAGTAGTTTTGTTGAAGATGAGTTGCACCCAACCATGTAATTTAGTGTACACTTGAGTGGTTATCAAAGAGGGTTACCTAGTGCCTTGGGTCAATGTTAATAAATAAATGCTAAGGGTTAGAATTCTTGCGTGAATAAATTATAATGTCAATGTATGATTGATTTCACATTAGTTTACTTCGCACCTTGAAATTAAAAGTGGTGATTGTTTGCGCCATGGATAAACCTAATGTTTTTCCCTTGCGCCTCGAACCACTTGCATTTGGAACTCGTGCACATTTTAATTAAAGTAATGATTACTCTCATGCCTCTATTCACATTGTCGTGTGTTGGTCCAAAAACTAGTTTACCCCTGCGTTGTTATACCAAGTTAGGTTATGAATCATTAGTTGATGGATTTAATGACTTTTTCCTTGTGCCTTTAATTGTTAATGTATGATGTATCAATAGCTAGATTATTACTGCGCCTTGAAATTGATGATGTTAAATCGAGTTAACAATTGGTTACCTCTGCGCCTTTAACCATGTTGACGAATGATTGATTTATTAATTCTTTGCTCGTGATCCTAAATTGTTGATGTATAACTGATAGATTAATTGAATAAAACGCTCGCGTGCAATTCATTAATGCGAGGTAAGACCAGTTGAGTAATTAAACTCCTTGTCCACAATGAATTTTAATGTAGTGTGGATGGTTTTAGATTTTAGTATCTTGCGTGAAATGCAAGTTTATTCTGATGAGTGATCGCACATTTTGATCGTGATGCGTGCCACGAATAACTGCTATTGCATGGCGCCTTGGATGTAAGATGGTCTATGAGGTGTTATGTGATTGAGTACTCGCACACTATGTTTTGATTGATGTTTTTCCCTCATGCAACACTAAAAGAAAAAGTAAAAATTGTGTGACTTTTTGTACATCACTTGTTGTCGTAATGGCGAGGCCGTTACAAAGGGTTATAAGTGTTAAGGGTTAAGGGTGTTAGATGTTATATAGTATTTAAGGGTTATATATGATAAGTATTATGGGTTATATGTGTTAGGGGTTTTAGGATACACATGTTATATAGGGATTCATGAGTAAGGGGATGTAACAGTTATGAGTTAAATTAATGATAGAGGTGAAGTGTTGTATGGGTTATACACATTATAAATAATCAAGGCTAAATGTTTAACAATTATATGGCTTATGGATGGGGGATTAAGGGTGATATTAGTTATTATAAGTGTTAAGACGTATAGTTGTTTACAATTAGGTGTTATGAATTATAATGTATAATAGTTATTGAACTTATGGGTTATATTAGGGTTTATAGAGGTTAGGTATGATATAAGTTATAACAATTAGGTGTTAAATGGTTATGAATTATGAATTATAAGGTATAAAGGTTATAGAAATTATGGGTTATATTAGGGTTTATAGAGGCTAGGTATGATATAAGTTATAACAATTAGATGTTAAATGGTTATGGATTATAATGTATAAAGGTTATAGAAATTATGGGTTATATTAGGGTTTATATAGGTTAGGTATGATATAAGTTATAACATTTAGGTGTTAAATGGTTATGAATTATGAATTATAAGGTATACAGGTTATAGAAATATGGTTTATAGAGGTTAGGTATGATATAAGTTATAACAATTACGTTTTAGGGGTTATGTGGTTTTGGATTAGGGGATATAAAGAGAAAGAGTTAGACATTATAGAATCTAGAGGTTAAGTTTTAGATGTTAGAGGAGTTAGGGGTAAATGAATTAAAGTGGTTAGGGGTTATAAGGATTAAAGGATATATGAATTAGTATTTATAGGTGTTATGGCATATATGGGTTGGGGGTGATAAGTGTTAAGTGTTACATATATTAAAGGTTAAAGTGATGATAAGGGTTATGAATTATAAGCATTAGGGGTCATAATGTTTATTGATTATATTAAGGGTCATCGTGGTTGGGTGGTGATAAAAGTTTAATGGATTAGAAATTAGGAGTTAGGTGTAAGGGATTATACAGGTTACAAGTTGTCGTGTTATGGAATAAGAGATTATAAAGGTTATGGGTCATATGTCAAATGAGTGATGATTACATATATATTAGGTGTTAGGGGTTATAAGTGTTAGCAATTGAGAATTAAAGTGAGAAGTTATAGGTGTAAGGGTTATGGAGTCACAATCATAAGGTTAAATTTTATAGCGATTTAAAGTTATATTAGAGGTTAATATGGGTCAGTACAAGTTAGTGGTTATATTAGGGGTTATAGGTGATATACATTTTTTTTTGTAAAAAAAAAATATTGTATTACCTTATGCCATAAAAAAGTGACACATATCTAAGAGTACATCAAGACTTGCCATTAGTTCTGCCACATGTATGGAAACCAGAACAGGTGGCTAACACTGTGCAAAGACTAGAAAGTGACACATGTATGAAACCATAATAGTTTGCCACTTTTTATGTGACATGCATGGAAACCAAAACAGGCGGACAACATTGTTCATTGACTAGCTAGTGAACCAAAGTTTAATGGCAACAAAAAACATTGTAGCTAAGAGCAGAAAATTAACAGTAAAAAAACTAGACATGAGGCGAACTTGTGCTTTCTTCCTGGCGAACTATGAAGGCATATGGATGGAAGCATGTCAGGAAGTGGATTTTCGCATGCTCGCTTGACAAGGAATCAAACAGAATATCTAGGTGCTTGCTGAGGATTCTCTAGTTGTGCAGCTGCTCGACCAAGTCCCTCCTCATATCGAAAATGAGGGCCAAATGTCCCTCCGTGAGCCTGCATGATCTGGGTGGGTCGTGGTTTTCCAAAGATGGTTACATTGGCACTTTTGTGTGTAATTCCCTATCGGGTGGGTCGTGGCTTTCCTCCTCGTTCTAGAATTCACCCCATTTGATCCCTGGGTCTTATGTGTTGGGTCGGTGGAATTCTTGCAGCAATATGGCATCAGAGGATGAAGTTCCTCCTCTACCAAACAACCTGTCATGACCAGCTTTTGAGAATTCAAGGGGATTTCGATACTTTTTTGTGTCATGAAACAGACCCCCCCCAACCCCTCACCTGGGGTCCACTGACCTCCTAGTCTAAGGATCTTCAAATTTCAGGAGTTGCATCATCTCACAAAGTGGCACAAACCCCCTTCCATCTAAAGGGTTGTTAGACCTCCCGGTATTTGATCGTTCAAGATATTGAGTCAGAGCGACTCTTCAAGTCCTTGCGGTTACCCAAAACAATTATACATACATAGGCACCTTTTCCCCAAGTGACCACAGCTATGATCATGGGTCTATCCCTTCGTGATTCAGACTTCGAGGATATCCCGACTTCTACTTTCGACTCTTCCCTAAATGCTCTTCTCCGAATCTCCGAACTTTCACCACGCATTTCCTTAGATTCTTCGGCCCCACTATGGTTCGGGTTTCACAACTTTGCGAAACTCTAGGTCTCTCACCCGTGAACCTATGGACTTCCGACTTCTGGATCCCTTAATCCGCTACTACATGCTCTCCTCGCGACCAATGACTGAGATCAAACCGTGACTTCGAACTTCGCGACTTTGCACTTACACCCCTTGCATATTTCCTGAACCACGAAGTGCCAAAACACCTTACGAATAGCCTTCGCGTAGTTCACCCAGATCTGACGGTCTGGAATCATTAGTCTCCCTCCGAAACGAATCTTGTCCACTGACGTTTGTGGAAACTTCATGGATTTTTCTTCTTGAATATTTTTTCATCACTCTCCCTCCTGAGCTTTACTTCTTCGATATTTTCTAGTCACTTTGAACACTTCCTTCGACATTGAGTTGAAATCCTGACTTGTGCACACCTTGCAATGGGTCCTCCTCCACTCTCAACTCCTATGTGGATGGTTTCACACTCCTTGCGACTGTTCTCCAACAACTTCTCTCTCTATGTGACTAAAACCAAGCTATTCCTCCTTGAGATACTGAGTTTGAAACTCTATCACGCACTCCTTGTGGACACTATGCACTCCTTGCACTCGTTCAATGAAGAGAAACTATTGAAACTGATTCACCATTCATAGTGACTCATGTGTTCAACCATGTAAAGGCATTCATAGATACAAGAACAAGAAATAATAGAGAATTGAAAACAACCTAAAAGTCTACCATTCACTCACTCAGATAGACACAATAGTGACACACATTTGGGAAAATATTCCTCAGCTAAATTCATTCAGCTGAACTTTACATACATTCATACACAACTTCTCTACATCTCCCAGTTCTTGACTACAATGGAAATCTACACATTAGATTCAACAACCTCTTCTTGACAAAAATACAAAGCTTTATACAAAGGGACTCTTCGAGTCTTTTTCTCCAACCACTCTACATCTATCCTATCAAAATAAAAGTTTTCAACTACTTAACAATTATTACAATAAATATTGAGTCAGACAGATAAGAGCAAAAGCTCCAGATCTGTACTGCGATTCATCTCATTAAAACAAAATACATTCCCCCATCGATCTTATGTGATGGTTCAGACTTTGATCATTAAAGATGTTCATAACTCAAAAATATTCGTCAGATATTACATTAATACAGTATCTTTGGAATTCAAAATATTTCAAAATACCGGCAGTGCGCCCAACTGTCTTCCACTTGTGCTTTGTTGGTGATGCTCCTGCATCATACTCCCCTAGATGAAAAATTCATGGACTCATGTCCATGAGCTCATGCACCGACTTTCCATGCTTCTGGATGTCTACTTCACCAACCCAACTAGCGTCTTCTACTGGTCATCCTTTCCACTTTACTAAATACTCAAAATACGTCTTCCTTTGGGTATTCTTACCAACTCGCTAACCTATGATCTTCTCCATTTGTGGTTTCTCTACTACAGGCATATGCTTTCTCCACTAGATCTCTCCTCGATATTCTGACCCTTTAGTTCTATCTTCTCTGTACGGATACAAGTCTGTAATGTTGAATATGGACGATATACTCACATCTTCTGGCAGCTCTAATTCATAAGAATTTTTGCCAAATCTTCTTAGGATTTTACATGGACCTATCTTTTTCAATTTCAACTTATTATGTGTTCCCCTTGGGAACCTCTCCTTCCTTAGGTGTGCTAGAACTTGATCTCCAACTTAAAATTCAAGCTTTCTCCTGTGTTGATCAGATATGCGTTTATATTCATTGTTTCTCTTCTTCAACTACTCCTTGATCTGATTATGAAGTTCCTGCATTTCTGCAGCGAAGTCTTTGGCTCTCACACTCCTAAATTCGCTCTTCCCCAGATCTCTTAACTCTGACACTCCTCTCAGATTCATCCCATACACTATTTGAAATGTACTTTTCCCAGTTCTTTTGTTCACTGAGTCATTATATGCGAACTGTGCTTGTGCTAGAATATGATCCCATTGAATATGGTGCCCAATGACCAAACTCCTCAGCAAATCTCCTAAACTTTGATTCAACACTTCGATCTGCCCATCCGTTTGTGGATGATATGCAGAACTAAAATATAACTATGTCGCCAAATTTTTCCACAATGCCCTCCAGAAATGACCAACAAACTTGGTATCTTGTTTGAAACTATACTCATGGGAAATCCATGGAGTCTTACAACCTCTCTGAAAAACAAAATTTGCAACATGCGTTGCATCACTGGTCTTCTGGCATGGGATAAAGTGTGCCATCTTCGAAAATTTTTCCACTAACACAAATAGGGAATCACTTCCCCTTTGTGTCCTTGGAAATCCCAACATGAAATCCATGCTTATTACATCCCAAGGCCTCTCTAGAATAGGTAATGGTTGATACAACCCAGTGTTCTGCTTCTTCCCCTTAGCATACTAACAAATTTTACACTTGTTTACAAATCTCTTCACCTCTGATCTCATACCTGGCCAATAATGTGAATCATTTAATTGGGAAAATGTTTTTTCATGGCCGAAATGTCCCGCTAGACCTCCTCTATGTTTTTTCTTCAGCAAATTTTCCCTCATTGAACATCTTGATATGTACAATTGGCACCCTTTAAACAACAACCCATGCTGAATCATATATTCGGCCCATTGGCTTCTGTCTCTGAGTACAGGATTCACAGATGCTTCATATGCCTCTTCGAAATCTGGATCACTCTGGTACATTTCCTTAAGGTGATCAAAACCCAAGGTTCTGACCTGAAATTGCTGCAAAATTAAAATTCTCCTGCTCTAATACCACTCTGGCGCAAACCCCCTTCCCTCCAACGGGTTGCTTGACCTCCTGGTCTTGGATCATTCAAGATACTGAGTCGGAGTGACTCTTCGGGTCCTTGCGGTTACCCAATACCACTATACATACACAAGCCCCTTTTCCCCAAGTGACCACGGCTATGACCATGGGTCTATCCCTTCGCGATCCGGACTTCGGGGATATCCCGATTTCTACTTTCGGCTCTTCTCGAAATTCTTTTCCTTGAATCTCTAAACTTCCGCCACGTGTTTCCTTAGATTTGTTGGTCCCACTATGGTTAGGGTTTTGAAACTTCATGAAACTCTAGGTATCTAACCCACAAACCTCTGGACTTCTAAATTTCAGATCCCTTAATCCGCTACCGCGTGCTCTCCTCACGATCAATGACTGAGATCAAACTGTGAATTTGGACTTCACGACTCTGCACTTACACCCCTTGCAGATTTTCCAAACCACAAAGTGTCGAAACACCTTATGACCAGCCTTTGTGTAGTTCTCCCAGATATGACGGTCTGGAATCGTTCGTCTCCCTCCAAAACGAATCTTGTCCACTGACGTTTGTGGAAACTTCAGGGAATTCTCCTTGAATATTTTTCCTCCGCTCTCCCTCCTGAGCTTTACTTATTCGATCTTTTCTGGTCACTCTGAACACTTCCTTCGATACTTAGTCGAAATCCTGACCTATGCACACCTTGCAACAGGTCCTCCTCCACTCTCAACTCCCCTGTGGATGGTTTCACACTCCTTGAGACTATTCTCCAACAACTTCTCTCTCTCTCTCTCTGTGACTAAAACCACGTTATTCCTCCTTGAGATTTTGAGTTCGAAACTCTGTCATGCACTCCTTATGGACGTTATGCACTCCTTGCACTCGTTCAATGAAGAGAAACCATTGAAACTGATTCACCCTTCACAATGACTCATATGTTCAACCATGTAAAGGAATTCATAGATACAAGAACAAGAAATAACAGAGAATTAAAAACAACCTAAAAGTATACCATTCACTCACTCAGATAGACACAATAGTGAAACACATTTGGGATAATATTCCTCTGCTAAATTCATTCAACTGAACTTCACATACATTCATACACAACTTCTCTGCATCTCCCATTTCTTGACTACAATGGCAATCTACACATTAGATTCAATAGTCTCTTCTCGACAACAATACAAAGCTTTATACAAAGGGACTCTTCGAGTATTTTTCTCCAACCACTCTACAACTATCCTATCAAAATAAAAGTTTTCAACTACTTAACAATTATTACAATAAATATTGATTCAAACAGATAAGAGAGAAAGCTCCAGATTTGTACTGCGATTCATCTCATTAAAACAAAATACATTCCACCATCGATCTTATGCGATGGTTCAGCCTCCGATCATTAAATATGTTCATAACTCAAAACATTTGTCAGATATTACATTAATACACTATCTTTGGAATTCAAAATATTTCAAAAAACACGCTAGTGTGCCCAACTATCTTCCACTTGTGCTTTGTGGGTGATGCTCCTGCATCACAAGGTCCAACTGGACCTTCTAGTTTTGGTTCCACGGGCCTTTTTCTTTCTTATTCGGGCCAAAAACTCTTTTTTGTAGGCTCCCGATGGTTAAGTGTTACTTCCATGTGACCCCAGGCTTAAAACCGAGGGATTATTCTCTTTACTCCACCCAATTTGGGCCTTCAAACCTTCTATGCTTCAGGAGCTCAAACAGACAACCTCCACTGTCCTCCCAAATCAACAAACTCCCAGAGCGCCGAATCCACGACGAGATCAATGGTCTATAAACCCTTCTCAAATAAACGATGGTCCAAGCTTTTTCATTCGAGGCTTCAGTCGTTCTTCCTGCTCCAACACTTTTGACTTTTCCCCACCTTGAAGTGTCTGTCCTCTGAATCCATGGATCTACTACCACGTGTCCGAGAAACGAATGGTCCTGATTTACTTCGGATCATGGGACTTCAGGAATCCTGCACACCTCCTCAATCAATTTCCTCCGGAGTAGTATACCTCTGAACCTAGCGATCCACTGACATGCGTCCTCCTGCGTCGATGACCACGATGTGCTCCGACCTTCGGAGCTCCAGGAGCTTCCGACTCCAAACAAAATTATACCTCCGAACTAATGAAGTCTGAAGGATGCTAAGGGTTAAAACCCATGCTACTTACCTCGATCTGACGGTCATTGTAGCTTGTGCTCAGATCTGATGGCTAGGATATTTCCTCCTTCGTTCGCGCTCCTCCTCATGTCTGGACTTCGATCCGACAGTCCAAATCTGTTATTGCAACTGATCCAACGGTTGTTGTAGCTTCCTCCTCTGCTACTACTGCATTTTCCTTCTGATGAAGGATTTTCCAATTATTTCAAAAGGCTTGGCCTTTGATTCTTCTCCTGTAAGGCCGTCTGCTCGACCTTGTCTTGTGCTTTGGAAAAACGGTACTCCTCCTGAGCTTTGCCAACTTCAACACTTCGGATTAAGTGTGGGAACACACTTGCACTACTCCCACAATCTGAGACTTGGACTGTCTTCGCCTTCTGCACTCCTTGCAAGGCTCTACGTGTACTTTTGCTATCTCTCTTGAGCTTTGAACTTGCCCAAATTTCTAAGGGTCTCATCCCTTTTCTCCCTAAAATATTTATTGTGCCCTCCTGGCACTCAAACTCTTTCCTCCAGAGCTTGAAACTTAAAACTCTTTCTTTCTGGTGCACTCCTTCTGCCTTCTCAATGCACTCCTTGCAGAGCTTCCTTCCTTAGAGTTTTCAGTAACTCCGGTGTACCTTCTTTGCATAACCTTTTCTCAGACTGTTCAATAACCCCAGCGTGTCTCCCTGGGATAACTTTTCCTTCTGAGCTTTTACGCTACTATGAGTGTAGGTGCACTCCTTGCACTCTCTCTCAGAGTGTTCAACAACTTTGTTGTGCACTCCTTGCACTACTCCTTTTGAGATTTATGAATTGCTTTGGTGTACCCACCTAGCATGCTCTTCTTTGAACTTGAGACAAATTTCAAGTGCACTCCTTGCACTGGCTTCACAGAGTATTTCAATTACTCTGTTTTTCACTCCTTGCACAAGCCTAAGAGCCCATAACACTCAAAAAACTACAGATATATAGAGAAGTCTATCTAATTCCTACAAAGGAAAACATACATGTATCTATGGCATTCATACAAACACATAAAACATTCAGAAACAAACATTCATCATATCGAAAAACACACAAAGATTTATATGTAGAAAAAAACAACTCTTTGTATTAATATTCGAATGGTTTGTACAATGTCTACAAGAGTTGGACTGCTACAGAGTCTCAGTGCTTCCTCTCCTCTCTTGAGATCTCTAATGCTCTCTTCCCTAATACTAATTCTAATCTATTTTGATTACAATAGATTTTTACAAAAGAGGGCTCCTCGAGCCTTCCCTCCAACTCACCTAACCTCATAAATTACATTGAATTACATTCAATGGCCATCTAGTCTGAATCGGATCTAGAGTCATCTTCCTGTTAGTTATTAAAGGTGACATTACACCTGACAATTACTCATCATGTCAAGCACATGGGCTCGGCATTTCCTAAGCCTCCAAACATTTACTTCACGTTTAATTATTTTAAAATTTTAAATTTGGGGCAAAATGAGAGGGTTGGCACCTCTCTTTCCTTGGAATTCATTCCTCCTAGTGCGTTGATGTGTTGTCTCACTGGTGCATTGCTGATTTGGAGCGATGCTCCTGCATCATACTCCCATGCTGAAAAACATCATGAGCTCTCGCTTATGGCTCCCCTGCTGTTGAGTTTGAGATCTTCCAGGGTCCCAAATCTTTATGTGGAGTTGTCCATCCACTCCTTTGCTATGTTGATGTTGCTATTGCTTCCCTATTGTTGCAGGTTCTCCTATGTTCAGCTTCCTCTTGTTGTTTACTTCATGTTGTGCTGACTCCAGCATTAGCCTCCTCATATTCTCGATCTCCTTGTTCAGTTGGTCTACAGACTGGCTCTTGTTTTGCAGCCTGCTGTGTTGTTGCATCTCCTTCTCATCACACATCTCAATGGGTAGATGAATATGATCTCCCATGCCGACCTCATCTCCTGTGGCATCAAATTTCCACTCCACTGCAGGTTCAACTTCTGCAACCTCATCACTGATTTGTTGCCTAGTTGTCTCCTCTGACAGTTTAATTTCTGTCATCTCTGCCTTTGCTTGCGTTATCACAAGTCCAGCTTCATCCAGCTACTCCTCCTGTTGGAATTCTCCCTCAACTTGCATGATTGTCTCCTTGTGGAAGTCTTCTTCTATGCTTGGATGACATAACCAATCCTCCAACATCCTCAATTCCATATCCCACTGCATGAGCATCTGATATGAATGCTCCTCTTCCTTCATCTCCTTGGCAGATGTCAATGTCTTCTCCTTCTCCTCCTCCACGACATTCACTACTGGTTGTCTTTATTTTGTTGCACCTTCAACATGTGCACTGGCCTCTACTGGGCTTCTTGGAAGGAATATTTTGATTCCCCAAATGATCAGGATGCATCTCTGATCCTCCTCTTCTGTCAACATTCCTAGCTGATTCAAACTCGCCTCCGAGTTCCTGAGACGTTCAGATAGTCTCACTTCATATGTTCCCACCTGGAAACTTGAAACTTCTATCCTCCCCTCATGGAAGTCTGTGAGATCCCTGACCAATCTCTGCTCATTTCCCTCCTGGAAATCTGAACTTCCACCTATGCCCTCCTGGCAGTCTATGAGATCTCCAACTGACCACATCTCATTTCCCACCTAGAAATTTAGAAGTTCATCTCTACCCTCCTGGCAGTCTACAATATATCTGCTTGATCTCTCATCCTCATCACTGAGGTTTTCTCCAACTTCCGGCTCGCAAAGGCAAACCATCTCATCTGTGGCACTGAGGTTTTCAGCATAACTCAACCACCTATTCAACTCTTGGTGCCGCCTCCTAGTAGCCAATTGCTGGATAGGCCATTTTACTCCTCGCTTCAAGGGCCACTCGTACCTCCAGCGTACTTGTTCCTCCTTATGCATCTTCAGAGTCATCCCATCGAGTTCCTCTCTAATCTCCTCGAGCTCTTTATCTCTCTCTGCGATGTTCATCTACTTGCAGTCTCCTTTCCGACTGTGCTTCTGGAATTTAGTAGACATCTTCTCCTTTACACTACAGAGATTATTTCCAGATTTGATACCACTTAACGAAGACCCCCACCCTCGACTGGGGTCCACTGGCCTCCCGGTCTAAGGATATTCAAATTTCAAGAGCTGGACTAGCTCACAATATCCCACTGGACCTTCCGGTTTTGGTTCCATAGGCCTTTTTCTTTCTTGTTTGGGCCAAAAGCACTTTCTGGTAGGCTCTTGTTGGTTAAGCGCTACCTCCATGTGACCCCAGGCTCAAAACCAAGGGCTTATTCTCTTTACTCTGCCCAATTTGGGACTTCGGAGCTTCTATGCTTCGAGAGCTCTGACAGACAACCTCCACAATCCTCCCAAATCAACAAACTCGTGGAGCATCGAATCCATGATGGGATTGACGTTTTATAAACCCTGCTCAAATAAATGACTGTCCAAGTTTCGACAGTTCAAGATTCGACCATTATGCCCGCTCCAACACCTTACACTTCTGACTTCCCCTTCTCTGGAGTGTCTATCCTCTGGATCCTTGGATCTACTACCACGCGTTCAGGAAACAGATGGTCATGATTTAATTCATATCCTGAGACTTCAGGAATCCTGCACACCTCCTCAACCAATTTCCTCCGGAGTAGTATACCTCCGGACCTAGCGATCCACTGACACACGTCCTCTTGGGCTAACTTCCACGATGTGCTCCAACTTTTGAAGCTCCAGGAGCTTTCTACTCCAATCAAAATTATACCTTTGAACTAATGAAGTCCGAAGGACGCTAAGGGTTAAAACCTGAGCTACTTACCTCAATCTGGCGGTCGTTGTAGTTTGCGTTCAGATCCGATGGCTATGATCTTTCCTCCTGTGTCCGCGCTTCTCCTTCTGTCTGGACTCTGATCCAACAGTCCAAATCTATTCTTGCAACTGATCCAACGGTTGTTGTAGCTTCCTCCTCTGCTACTGCTGCATTTTCCTTCTGATGAAGGATTTTCCAATTATTTCAAAAGGCTTGGCCTTTGATTCTTCTTCTGCAAGGCCATCTGCTCAGCCTTGCCTTGCACTTTGGAAAAACGCTACTCCTCTTGATCTTTGCCAACTACAACACTTCGGATTAAGTGTGGGTGCACACTCGCACTACTCCCATAGTTCGAGATTTGGAATCTTAGCTTTGAACTTTCCCAAATTTCTAAGGGTTTGGACCCTTTTCTCCCAAAAATATTTATTGTGCCCTCCTGGCACTCAAACTCTTTCCTCCAGAGCTTGAAACTTAAAACTCTTTGTTTCTGGCGCACTCCTTGTGCCTGCTCAATGCACTCCTTGTAGATATTCCTCCCTCGAAGTTGTTAGTAACTCTAGTGTACCTTCTTTGCACAGCCTTTCCTCAGAGTGTTCAATAACGTTGGAATGTCTCCCTGGGACAACTTTTCCTTCTGAGATTTTACGCTACTATGAGTGTAGGTGCACTCCTTGCGCTCGCTCTCAGAGTGTTCAACAAATTTGTTGTGCACTCCTTGCACTACTCCTTCTGAGCTTTGTGACTTCCTCTGGTGTTCCCAACTAGCACGCTCTTCTCTGAATTCGAGACAGAGTTCAAGTGCACTCCTTGCACTGGCTTCACATAGTATTTCAATTACTCTGTTGTGCACTCCTTGCACAAGCCTAAGAGTCCATAACACTCAGAAAACTATAGATAGATAGAGAAGTCTATCTAATTCCTACAAAGGAAAACATACATGCATCCATTCCATTCATACAAACATAGAAAACATTCAGAAACAAACATTCATCATACTGATAAACACACAAAGATTTATATGTAGAAAAAACTACTCTTTGTATTAATATTTGAATGGTCTGTACAATGTTTACAAGAGTTGGACTGCTATAGAGTCTCAGTGATTCATCTCCTCTCTTGAGCTCTCTAATGCTCTCTTCCCTAATAGTAATTCTAATCTATTTTGATTACAAGAGACTTTTACAAAAGAGGGGCTCCTCGAGCCTTCCCTCCAACTCACCTATACTCATAAATTACATGGAATTACATTCAATGGCCATCTAGTCCGAATCAGATCTAGAGCCATCTTCATGTTAGTCATTAAAGGCGACATTACACATTACAATTACTCATCATGTCGAGCACATGGGCTCGGCCTTTCCTGAGCCTCCAAACATTTACTTCACATTTAATTATATTAAAATTTTAAATTTGGGGGAAATGAGAGGGTTGGCGCCTCTCTTTCCTTGGAATTTGTTCCTCATAGTGCATTTATGCATTGTCTCGTTGGCGTGCTATTGAGTTGGAGTGATGCTCCTACATCATACTCTCGCACTGACAAAAATCATGAGCTCTTATTTATGGCTCCCATGCTACTAAGGTTGAGATCCTCCAGGGTCCCAAATCTTTATGTGGAGTTGTCCATCCGCTCCTTTGCTATGTTTTTGATGTTGTTGCTTCCCTATTGTTGTAGGTTCTCATCAATTTAGCTTCCTCTTGTTGTTGAATACCTGTTGTGCTGACTCCAGCATCAACCTCCTCATCTTCTCGATCTCCTTGCCCAACTGGTCTACGGGTTGGCTCTTGTTTTGCAGCCTACTCTATTGTTGCATCTCCTTCTCATCACACATCTCAATGGGAAGATCAATCTGATCTCCCATGCCGACCTCATCTCCTATGGCATCAAATTTCCACTCCACTGCAGGTTCAACTTCTGCAGCCTCATCACTGAGTTGTTTCCCAGTTGTCTCCTTTGACATTTTAATTTCTGTCAACTTTAACTCTGCTTGTGCTAGCACAAGTCCAACTTCATCCAGTTACTCCTCCTACTGGAATTCTCCCTCAACTTGCATGACCCTCGAAATGAATAGATAATCAGGGTTCAAAATGTATAGTACTTGTTCAACCTCGGCGTTCTGTGAATCTGAGAGGAAGATCAGGGTTCGAAATGAATAGATAATTGAGGTTTGAAATGTATAGTACTTGTTCAACCTCGACCTTCTGTGAATCTGAGAGGAATATCAGGGTAACAAGGGTTTGTCCTGCCACTTCTATAAATAGAATAAAGTGGTGTTGCAACTGTTATGGCCCTTTTTTTCCTAAGAAACATTAACATATTTATCAAATTAAAACAAATTGCTCCCATTAAATAATCAAGAATATCATTTTTTTTCTCAGAAAAAGATCCTAGAATACCATTTAATGACTAGAACATGACCGGATCAAAGAAAACAAAAACTAGAATACCATTTAATAACCAAAACATGACCGGATGACAGAAAGATGGGCACAGTATATAACGGTAAGTAATCAAGAGAATAAATGAGTGAAATAAAAGAAAACAAACAGACACACAAGTAGAAGTAAGATACGGATCATAGAAAGATGGGCACAATATATAAACGTAAGTAATGAAGAGAATAAATGAGGGAAATAAAAGAAAAGAAACAAATAGCCCAAAAGTTCTACAAGTGCGCTCGATCTTGAAGTTCTACGAGTGCATATGTTGTTCTTAACTTTCTAACCTAGATTTTGAAGGAGATCTTGTATTGAATCTCGCCTCTCTTGCATTACCAGCATTATAATGCATGCCATTCACCATTACAAGGCCACGCTTCACATCCAAGAAAATGGGGCCAAAATGAAACGATTGCATAATATGACACATGTTGGAGATAAATAACATGTATTCTTATTGCAATGTAACGTGGTAAAGAAGGTGAAGGAGCACCATGAACGTAGAACACTAACAAAAGTAGCCACCTCACGAACAATGTCACATATTTGTATTGCAATGTACCGTGGTAAATAAGCGAAAGGAGCACCACAGAAGTAGCCACACGAACAGTTAAAAAAATTTAAATGGAGTAAAATATGTAAATCTAAAGTGGGAAGATATCATCATTCTAATCAAGTTAATCACCCTTTTTTAATGAGGAACGAACATCTTTTGTCATGCAAGGAAGTTAATTCTTGAAATCACATCCTTTCATTTATTATGACGAATAAGAATATTCCTACCATATGAAATCTTGTCCATTAAAATCCCTTTTGTAATTAAAAGTCCATTAATTCTAGCCATTTTCAATAGGTGTACGCCTCTCATCGTAATTTAAACTTTAAAAAAATCATATATTATTAATTTAGAAAAAGAAATACTAGTATACTATTAAAATAATAAATTGTTTTCTTTATTTGTTATAAATGAAATTATTAGGGTCTCAGGGTCTCCTTATAACTGCACTCTTATTCGAGCACTCTATACATAGTGAGGCAAATGTTTGAGGCCTTCATCCTTCTATGATACAAGTACAAGTAGAGCCCTCAATTGAATGCAAATGATATGAAAAAAGAACATAAAGAATTCCATAAACTAAAACAAAAACTAAACAACTCTAAATATAATTATTAACTTAAAAACTCTTCTATAATAATATAATATTATATTTGTGAAAAAAAAATAGAAAAATGTACACCCCTAGTTAAGGGGAAGGGTGACAATTAGATACCTCTAACAAAAAAGTGCATCCACCTCATCTTCTACTTCTTTTTACTTCTCTCTTATGATATTTACAAGTTATTACACTTCATTGCAATGCTATTTTCCAAACAATTATATCATCTCAATATATTGATTGTGCATATATTCTGCAATGAAATTAACCAATATTTAATAGAGCAATTAACATACTATGTTGTGGATTACCTAGGTCAAACAAGCTATTAGCATTGTCATGCTCACTACAAGGAACCATGTGGTAAGAACTTTTATTGTAAAAATGATACCTCTAATCTTTTAAAACCTTAAATTTATAATATTTTTTTTGAATTAGTCACCATTTGCAAAATTAGAACTTACAATTTCACTATACAAAACTATTTCATGATGAAAATGTATAATGTTTTTTAACCCATTAATAATCAATGTATTCATCTTAAAAAAGTATCCCTAACTCAATAATAATTATGCATCTTAAAATTATCTCTATCATATTAATAACTTTAGACAAATAAAATTCAAATAACTGGAATTTGACAAATTTCTCACACAATATTATTAACTAAAAAAACTACCACATTAATTATATAAAAACAAGATAAGTTGTTGATAATAATAAGATTATCTCTATCATATTAATAATCTTRGATATATAAAATCMAGATAAYTGGAATTTGACAAATTTCATACACAATATTAACTTTWAAAACTATAAAAACAAGACAAGTTGTCCATAATAATAAAAACATTATTTTAATGTAGAGAAACATGTGTTTAAGTTTTGAAATGTTGTCTTTTTATTTGTTATAAAGAAAATTATAGAGTAATTTTATAACAAGAGTCTTACTTAAACACTCTAAGTATGTGCTCTCTTTGTTATGACTATATTATTTAAATATGAATGAGAAAGGAGATTATAGAGTAATTTTATAATTACATTTTATGTTTTCAGTTATGATTATATTATTTAAATATTAATGAGAAAGGAGAGATTATAGAGTACAACTTGAGTGGGTCTAATGGTTAAGAACATGTGTTTCTTCCTTGGAGGTCACTAGGATATTATATTATTTAAATATTAATGAGAAATTAGATTATAGAGTACAACTTGAATGAGCCTAATGGTTAAGAAGAACATGTGTTTCATCCTTGGAGATCATATATTCAAATCGAKATGAAGTAGGGTATGTACACTTAAAGTTAATCACTGAAAAGAATTAAAATATGGGATGAACAATACCTTTGCAAAAACATAATATAATTACAAGAAATTGCTTAAAAAATAAATTGAGAATTACCAAGATGTATAAAATACAAAAATTGTGAAAAAAAAGAAAAAATGAAATTTCAAATATATAAATAATTTATTGATATATAAAATACAAAAGTTATGAAAAAATAAAGGAGAACATGAAACAAATATATAAGTAATTTGTTGAAAAAACACTAACTCTAAAGAAAAAAAATTCAAAATTCAAATATTGGTGTTCCAAGCTTAAAACAATTTCAAATATATAAGTAATTCATTTATGTATAAAGTACAGAAATTGATGAAAAAACAGGGAGAAATTAAAACTTCAAATATATAAGTAATTGGTTGACAAAACAAACTGAAAAGGGGAGAAAGTTAAGATTCAAATATTGGTGTAAATTAAAATATTGATTTTCCAACTTTAAAACAATTTTAAATATTGGTTTTCCATCCTTAAAAACATTTTTTGGGTGGGGAAGTTACAAAAATAAAAAAAGATTTAAAATTTGGAACAACAATTTAAAATATGTTGCTTTCTCTATAGAGTCTCCCGTTGTACCCTTTGCTAATTTTTAGAATTTGATTTCACACCAATTCGATCGATCGATCAATCAATCAGTGAATCTAAGTGTACCCAATTGTTAGTAATCCAACGAAATACGCTTGGTGAAAAAGAAGCCCACGATATTGACTTGGTTGTTAGGTATACATATAATCAAAAGAAAAGAAAGGAAGTGGAAATTGAAGGGTCATTGCACCTTCCTTTGCTTGTGTCAATGATAGGACTCAGCTCCCTCACTCTCCAACACACAACCATTAACAGAGTTGATAATTCCTCTCCTCCTCTCCCCTATTAAAACAAGATTCATTTCCTTGTGCTAGTGACAGGACTCAGCTCCCTCACTCTCCAACACACAACCATTAGCAGAGTTAATAATTCATCTCCTACTCTCCCCTATTAAAACAAGATTCATTTCCTTGTGCCAGTGATAGGACTCAGCTCCCTCACTCTCCAACACACAACCATTAGCAGATTTAATAATTCCTCTCCCCTATTAAAACAAGATTCAATTCAAGCATTGTATACAACCTGTATTGAACATGCCTACTGGTTAATGTAAGAACCTAATTTAACAAAGCCTAATAAAATTCATAAATCTAACATAAAATTTCTTTCAATTTAAAAGCAATTTCATTATTTAGCATATAAGCAAATTCAACAGTATGATGTTAACCAACTAACACACCGTAATCATGAAAATACATACCTCTAACTAATGATATTCCTCCAATCTTCGTCTGTCCTCGCTGGTCTGCCCAAACTCTGCCCAAAACTGAATCTTTCCACCCTGCCAGCTAGGAACAAAGCCTATCTGACTCCCTAGCTCCAGGATTCCGTGAGGATTCCTGGCCCCTGAGCCCAAAACTCCCAGCAATCAATGCTCCCCTGTAACAGTCCACCCAAACTCCAGACTAGAAAAATACCAAACAGAAAATACATTCCTTATCTCAAAATAATGCTTCCTCTCCCAAAATTCCAAAAGTCCTTCTCCCAAATGCCTCTGCCCCCTCATATCCTCCTCCCACTCACCGCTTCCTCCCTTCATTCAATGCCACCCACCTTATCCCTCCATTTAATACCGTATCCCTCCATTCAATACCCTATCCATCCATTTAATGCCTTATCCCTTCATACGTTAAGTTTTATAATAAATAAATTAAAAATTATTAAGCTTTTAATTCGTTACCCAAACCTTAAATGAGTTAATTAATTAATTAATTAATTAATTAATCAACGGATATGAACAATAAATGATTAACTAATTAATCAACAGATATAAACAATAATTAATTAATTAATTAATCAATAGATATAAACAATAATTAATTAATTAATTAATTAATTAATTAATATTATTAATAAATAATCATTATTTAACTAATGTGCATTAGGATAGTTAATTATTTAATTAATTATACTTGATAAACCTTAAGAAATCATTTAACTAGGGTTGTTACATACACCCACCCTTCAAGAAACTTCATCCCGAAGTTAAAGTATTTTATGATACAAGGGAAAAGAAACATGGTTCACACATTCATAACAAATAACCATCATTATTAGTAAGTAAACCAAGAAACTCATTCATACTAGTGTACATGTACAAGAAATGCATGTGTAGCTAGTACATACAAGTCTCGTTCATGTACTAATATCAATAACTATCATCTCTATAGTAATTTCCATATGCATCCAATCCATTCAACAAGACTATTCATTTTATAAAAGACAATAAACCAATCAAATGTTTGTGAAATCCTTTAATTACTATTATCTAGCTCAAAAATGTTATTTAGACAATTGTAGTTTAGTTACATAATTATGAATATTCATATATATCCATTTTCTTTTCAGAAGGAAAACAATAAATTCCACCATAAGACAAATCTCCATACACTCTCAACTATTTCTACTCATCCTTCCTCCCTAACTTACTTTCATCTTCCATTCCTATCCTTCCTCTGCTAGAATATCTTGGAGCATCAACTATATTGACCTAACTCCAAATAGAACCCGTAAGCAGAATTGTCACTATCTTGACCAAGCTTCCCCAGCATGCAACTGACAGTCATCATCACATGTCTAGGGGAGCGTGAGCTAACATCATCCTCCCATGACTTCAGGTTTCAGAGGATATACGATGGGAAATGCCTCCACCCCTCCTAATCATAACTAGGGTCCACACCCTACAATGGAATATATAGTGGCACCGTGTTTCTAGGAGTTTTGTCATCGTCTATTCAGTTTTGGGCAGTCTCACCACCTGAAATCTTGCACTGGGCCACATATCATAGCAATGCATCCAAACCAATATAATTTCACATACAAAGATTCATACCATATTGTTTATCGGTCAGTGGTCACGACATCCACTTTCATTATCATTATCCCTTGGCTATTTCATAGCCCATAACCTGAAAATTAGCTTGTAACACAAACTCATACATTTCTATGCATTATCATCATGTAATTGCATACAACCATAATTTCAATTCGGTATCAACATACCAACAACTTTAACATCAAGGTTTTCAAGTTAGAAATAAATCTCATAATATCCCATAATTCAATTAACGTTACCCATTCATAGAATTATCATTTACATAATAGATTGGATCATATCCAACATCATTCAAATAGCATTTAAACCTTCATAGGATTCTCATTCACACAATATATCGCATCATATCTCTCATCATCAATAACAATTAAACATTCATAGAATTTACATTCACATAGTAGATCACATCATGCCCATCATTATTAATAACATTTAAACATTCATAAAATTTACATTCTCACAATATATCGCATCATATCCATCATTATTCAAATACATTTAAACATTCATAATGGTTCATACGTCTTAAAAGTTCAAGTGTATCATTTAATAATTTCACTGTGAATAGAAAATAAAGGCGTTTAGGCCTCAGGTAACCCTGGTTGTCTAAGTCAAAAGGTGTTGTTACATACACCCAACCTTCGAGAAACATATTCTCGAGGTGGTCAAAAAAGTGAGGGATAATCTCGTCATAGTGTCTCGGCATCTTCCCAAGTAGCAGATCCTGGACTATACTTGTCCCATTGGACCTTAACTTGGTCTACCAGACGGTTCTTGGGTTGTCAGACTCTACGGTCCAATATGTGTAACGGTTCTACCATGAGGGTTCCCGCGTCCAATACCTGCAATTCCTTACAATTTAGTTTATGTGATTCATCAACAACATAATGATGTAGAACATATACATGAAAAACATTATGAGTTTTATGCAAGTGGGGTGGCAGTATGAGATGATAGGCAACGAGTCCAATTTTCTCTTGGATTCTGAACGGTCCTATAAATCGAGGTGACAACTTTGTCCCCTTCCCGAACCATATGGTACTCTTATTAGGCCTGATACGAATGAAAACCTGGTCTCCCACTTTATAACTTTGGTCGGTCCTGTGTGCATCCGCATAACTCTTCTGCCTATCCTATGCTTCCTTTAGTCTCTGCCTAATCTGAATCACTTGTTCCTCCATCTCTTGAATCAATTCTGGCCCAACTGTTACTCGGTATTCTAATCTATCCCAACTCAATGACGTTCTGCATGGCCTTCCATACAGAGCTTCGTAGGGTGGCATTCCGATGGAGCTATGAAAACTGTTATTGTAGGAAAACTCTACCAAAGGTAGGTACTTCTCCTAATGGGTTTGATTATCCATGACATACATCCTAAGCATGTCTTCCATGACTTGTTTTACTCTTTCGGTTTTCCCATCTATTTCAGGATGATAAGTTGTGCTTAAGTTCAACTGAGTCCCCAACGCTGAATGCAAACTTGTCCAAAACCTAGAAGTGAATTTGGAGTCCCTATCTGAAATGATGTTCTTAGGTATCCCGTGCAAACGTATAACCTCACTTACAAACACATGTTCCACATCAGTGACATCATAAGTGTCTCTAACCGAAATAAAATGAGCACTCTTGGTTAACTTATCAACTATCACAAGAATGGAATTATGTCTATGAGATGTGAGCAGCAACCCCACAACAAAATCCATAGAGATGACTTCCCACTTGGACATAGGAACATCATGTGGTTGTAGTAGGCCTGCCGGGTGATGGTGGTCGGCTTTCACTTGTTGACACTCTAGTAATTTGGTGACGAAATGGACTACATCGCACTTCATGCCTACCCAGAAGAAAAGCTTCCTCATGTTTGTGTACATCTTCTTCACACCCATATGTGCACAATAAAGTGCTCTATGGGATTCCTTCAGTATGATGCTTCGAATATCCCCATCTTCAGGGATGTACATCCTTCCCCGATATCTCAATAGTCCATCTACTTCCAGACTATATCCTTCATACTTTGGATTAAATTTCATCCCACTCTGGAGGTTTGAAGTAACCTTTAAATACCAACTGTCTCCTTGGATTTGCGTCAACACACGTTCCCTCGGATTGACTTTTAAGGGTACCAGGGAGAATACACGTGGTCTCCTACTCAAGGTATCTGTGACCACATTTTCCTTTCCCTTGATGTATGAAATACCAAAATCGTACTCACTCATAAACTCACTCCATCGCCTTTGCCTAGCATTCAGATCCCTCTGAGTGAAGAGATGTTTTAAACTTTTATGGTCCATTTTGAGCTCAAATTTTCACCCCACAAGATAGTGCCTCGAAAGTTTCAGAGCTAGCATTACAACTACCAACTCTAAATCATGAGTAGCGTAAATCTATTCATGTTTCTTCAACTTCCTTGATGCATAAGCTATCACTCCTCCATCCTGCATTAGCACGGCCCCCAACCCTTTCTTCAAGGCATCTGTGCAGACTGTGAAGTCCTTTTCCATATCTGGCACTTGTAGAATTGGCGCACTAGTTAGTAACCTCTTAAGCTCAATGAATTCACTATCACATTCTTCTATCCATTCATACCTGACCCCCTTGCACTGCAAAGTGGTGATGGGTTTTTCTATTTTAGAGAATCCTTCGAAAAATCTCCGATAATAACCTTCTAGCCCCATGAAGCTTCTCACCTCATGGGCATTTTTCGGCACTGGCCACTCCATAATGGCCTTTACCTTTTCTGGGTCCACAAATATTCCTTCACCGGAAATGATATGACCTAAATAGTGGATTTATCTCTGGAAGAAGGAACACTTCTACAACTTCCCATACGATTTGTTCTCTCTAAGGCAGGACAACACCACTCATAAGTGTTCCTCATGCTCTCTTTCATTTTTGGAATAGATGAGGATTTCATCTAGAAAGACTTGTACAAAACGGTCTAAGTACCTCCAGAATACTCCATTCATGAAGCTCATGAATACGGCTGGCGCATTAGTCAATCCAAAAGGTACTACGAAAAACTCGTAATGTCCAAACGGAGTTCGAAAAGCAGTTTTAGGAATATCGCCTTCCTTAATCCTTAACTGGTGATACCCTGATCGCAAATCAATCTTTGAGAATATCGTTGTTCCTTTCATCTGATCGAAGAGGTCATCTATTTGTGGCATTGGGTACCTATTTTTCACTGTAGCATGGTTCAAGTCCCTGTAATCTATACACAGTCGTAAGGAACCATCTTTCTTCTTTACAAAAATTACTGGTGCACCCCAAGGTGAGACACTGGGCCTTATTAGCCCTAAGTCCAATAACTCTTTCAACTGCATTTGCAACTCACAAAATTCTAGCGCTGTCATCCAATACGGAGTCTTGGAAATTGGTTATGCACCAGGTTTTAGCTCAATAGTAAAATCGAGCTCCCTCTCAAGAGGTAACCTTAGTAACTTGTTTGGAAAAACATCTTTAAACTCTGACAATACTGGGTACTAATCTAAGAAGGGTCCTTTCCTTTCACTCACTGCTTCCACTACATACAGTCGACACCCTTGCCTCATGCACCGCTTAACCTTCATAGTCGAGATAAAGCGTAGAGACACCTTTCTCTGTACACCCTGGATCTCTACTGGCCTTCCTTTGTCGTCAACACAAAGCACCCTTTTTGTGAAACAATCTACCATAGCTCGATGGGCTTCTAACCAATCAATTCCAATGATTAGGTCATACACCCCGAGAGCAGTAACGTAAACCTTCAACCTGGTAGTACACACTCCCAGGTCTACTATACAATTATTGATGCTAGGTCCTACCGCTTGTTTTTTCCCCGAAGCCATCTCGACTTGTTTAAAGTCATCGTGCTCGTAGGATACCAACCCACTCTTTTCCTCTTTTCTAATACAGATGGTGAAATGAAACTATCTGTAGCACCAGAATCAAATAAAATCTTAACATTGATATGATTTAGTGTACCTGATGACTCCACCACCGTGGATTGATGTTCTTCCTGGCGATTATTAACCGTTGTGTAAATCTGGTGGCTACTACTTGCTCTTCCCATCATGGCCTTTCCTTCTCTATGTACAAATCCTGATTGTAACTCTGGGCAGTAACGCTGGTAATGGGGTCCTCCACATCCCCAACAGATAACATGAGATTGAACCTGTGCACTGTTCTATGACTGTCTCTGAAATGAGTTCCTTCCCCTAGAACCCCTACCCCTACTAGCTGCTCCCTGAGATGGCCATGGACCTTCCTGCATCATTGGTGATGAGCGGGATGCTGCACTTGCTGCCATTTAAATCCCTACGGCTAATGTTCTTGGTGCGACTCTATTACCATATGGAGGTGGTCTTGAGCCCCCTCCCCTGGGAAATGTCTTAGGGGCCTTCCCCACGAATCCAGGACGATGCGGAAAGGTCGGTCTCGTACCTCCGGTTAAGCTCATGTGGTCCTCCACATAACACGCATTTTCCACAGCTTCTGCTACGGAGGACGGTTTCCACATCCACACCATAGCCCTTATCTTAGGGTTTAACCCATAGACAAAGTGTTCTACCTATCGTTGGTCATTATCCATGTATGAAACATATTTGACCAATTCCATAAACCTAATCTCGTATTCTTCTACGATCATGTTTCCCTATACTAGAGCATGAAATGATCCAACCTGTTGTTCCTCATAGTAAGTTGGTAGATATTTCCTTCGAAACCTCTCCTCGAAAATTTCCCAAGATACAGTGTTTGGGGTAAGATGCAGTTTCCTTTCCAGGTTGCCCCACCAGTTCAAGGCACTGTCTCTCAACTGAAAAACACTATCTTCGCCTTTGAAGTGGACGCATAGTCTCCCAAAGAAAAACACCTTGTCATGCCTTCCAACCATGCTTTTGCACGTTCACTGGCACGACCCCCGGCAAACTCCGGAAGTTTGATCTTCTGCAATTCTCTAGTGATGTCTTCGGGTGGAGGTCCTCCCCCTGAATCCCTCGACGCTTATGGATTACCCATTCCAGATGGTGGGGGCTCCACTTCGATCCCTATTGGTTGACGCCCCTTTAAAGTCTCATTTATGGCCTCCAAAGAGTGCAGTATGAGAGCTAGTTCAGGCGATGGTGGTGGTGGTGCTAGCAGTCCCTATGACGATGCCCCTCTGCCTCAATTTCCTCAAGTCCTAACCATCTTGTATAATTTAATCTGAATCAACCAAAGTTGTCAGGGTGAGTTCAAGGACTTTTCACATTTGCGCATCTTAAACTAGAAAATAGGGTTAGGCGTAAGTTTTTTTTTTTTACTTGTCTGTAAACAGACGTTACTCTCTTTAGGGGAGGTGGCTAGGTTAGGGTTAAAGTGTCTAAGCTTGATGTCTTTGCCTAAGAAAACTATTGACCCTCTCGCCTGGTAGTTACGCTAGCACTGTACCACACTCGCCACGGTGCATCAGATCCCTTATATGGTGCTTTCTATTATACCCCTATTCTACCCTGACTATTTCCCATAACATGCATCAAACTCCCGCTACTCTA
>ML786913.1:263410-277208 GCA_009831015.1 Picea engelmannii | reverse complement strand
ATTATTAGGTTAGGGATACTTTTTTAAGATGAATATATTGGTTATTAATGGGTTAAAAAACATCATACATTTTCATCATGAAATAGTTTTGTATAGTGAAATTGTAAGTTCCAATTTTGCAAATGGTGACTAATTCAAAAAAAATATTATAAATTTAAGGTTTTAAAAGATTAGAGGTATCATTTTTACAATAAAAGTTCTTACCACATGGTTCCTTCTAGTGAGCATGACAATGCTAATAGCTTGTTTGACCTAGGTAATCCACAACATAGTATGTTAATTGCTCTATTAAATGTTGGTTAATTTCATTGCAGAATATATGCACAATCAATATATTGAGATGATATAATTGTTTGGAAAATAGCATTGCAATGAAGTGTAATAACTTGTAAATATCATAAGAGAGAAGTAGAAGATGAGGTGGATGCATTTTTTTGTTAGAGGCATCTAATTATCACCCTCCCCCTTAACTAGGGGTGTACATTTTTCTATTTTTTTTCACAAATATAATATTATATTATTATAGAAGAGTTTTGAAGTTAATAATTATATTTAGAGTTGTTTAGTTTTTGTTTTAGTTTATGAAATTCTTTATGTTCTTTTTTCATATCATTTGCATTCAATTGAGGGCTCTACTTGTACTTGTATCATAGAAGGATGAAGGCCTCAAACATTTGTCTCACTATGTATAGAGTGCTCGAATAGGAGTGCAGTTATAAGGAGACCCTGAGACTCTAATAATTTCATTTTTAACAAATAAAGAAAACAATTTATTATTTTAATAGTATACTAGTATTTCTTTTTCTAAATTAATAATATATGATTTTTTTTTAAGTTTTAATTAAGTTGATAGTCGCACACCTATTGAAAATGGCTAGAATTAATGGACTTTTAATTACAAAAGAGATTTTAATGGACAAGAATTCATATGGTAGGAATATTCTTAGTTGTCACAATAAATGAAAGGCTGTGATCAACAAAAGATGTTCGTTCCTCATTAAAAATGGTGATTAATTTGATTAGAATAATGATATCTGCCCACTTTAGGTTTACATATTTTACTCCGTTTAAATTTTTTTAATTGTTCGTGTGGCTACTTCTGTGGTGCTCCTTTCGTTTATTTACCATCGTACATTGCAATACAAATATGTGACACTGTTCGTGAGGTGGCTACTTTTGTTAGTGTTCTATGTTCGTGGTGCTCCTTCGCCTTCTTTACCACGTTACATTGCAATAAGAATACATATTATTTATCTCCAACATGTGTCATATTATGCAATCGTTTCATTTTGGCCCCATTTTCTTGGATGCGAAGTGTGGCCTTGTAATGGTGAATGGCATGCATTATAATGCTGGTAATGCAAGAGAGGCGAGATTCAGTACAAGATCTCCTTCAAAATCTAGGTTAGAAAGTTAAGAACAACAGACGCACTCGTAGAACTTAAGATCGGGCGCACTTGTAGAACTTCAATACCAGAGGTTGCGTACCTTCTTCTGCGCTATCTGTTTCTTTTCTTTTATTTCCCTCATTTATTCTCTTCATTACTTACCTTTATATATTGTGCCCATCTTTCTGTGATCTGTATCTTACTTCTTCTTGTGTGTCTGTTTCTTTTCTTTCATTTCACTCATTTATTCTCTTGATTACTTACCGTTATATACTGTGCCCATCTTTCTGTCATCCGGTCATGTTTTGGTTATTAAATGGTATTCTAGTTTTTTTTTTCTTTGATCCGGTCATGTTCTGGTCATTAAATGGTATTCTAGGATCTTTTTCTAAGAAAAAAATATGATATTCTTGATTATTTAATGGGAGCAATTTGTTTTAATTTGATAAATATGTTAATGTTTCTTGGGAAAACAAGGGTCATAATAGTTGCAACACCACTTTATTCTATTTATAGAAGTGGCAGTGAAAACCCTTGTTACCCTGATCTTTCTCTCAGATTCACAGAAGGTCGAGGTTGAACAAGTACTATACATTTCGAACCCTGATTATCTATTCATTTCGAACCCTGATCTTCCTCTCAGATTCACAGAACGTCGAGGTTGAACAAGTACTATACATTTTGAACCTTGATTATCTATTCATTTCGAGGGTCATGCAAGTTGAGGGAGAATTCCAGCAGGAGGAGTAACTGGATGAAGGTGGACTTGTGCCAGCACAAGCAGAGGCAAAGTTGACAGAAATTAAACTATCATAGGAGACAACTAGGAAACAACTCAGTGATGAGGCTGCAGAAGTTGAACCTGCAATGGAGTGGAAATTTGATTCCATAGGAGATGAGGTCAGCATGGGAGATCAAATTGATCTTCCCATTGAGATGTGTGATGGGAAGGAGATGCAACAATAGAGCAGGCTACAAAACAAGAGCCAACCCGTAGACCAGTTGTACAAGGAGATCGAGAATATGAGGAGGCTGATGTTGGAGTCAACACAACAGGTAGTCAACAACAAGAGGAAGCTAAATTGAGGAGAACCTACAACAACAGGGAAGAAAAAACAACAACAACATAGCAAAGGAGTAGATGGACAACTCCACATAAAGATTTGGGAGTAGTGTGAGTGTGCGCCCACACTTAATCCAAAGTGTTGTAGTTGGAAAAGATCAGGAGGAGTAGCATTTTTCCAAAGCGCAAGCCAAGGCCGAGCAGATGGACTTGCAGGAGAAGAATCAAAGGCCAAGCCTTTTGAAATAATCGGAAAATCCTTCATCAGAAGGAAAATGCAGCAGTAGCAGAGGAGGAAGCTACAACAACCGTTGGATCAGTTGCAAGAATATATTTGGACTGTCGGATCAGAGTCTAGACAGAAGGAGAAGCGTGCACACAGGAGGAAAGATGATAGCCATCGAATCTGAGCACAAACTACAATGACCATCAAATTGAGGTAAGTAGCGTAGGTTTTAACCCTTAGCGTCCTTCAGACTTCATTAGTTCGGAGGTATAATTTTCTTTGGAGTCGAAAGCTCCCGGAGCTTCAAAGGTCGGAGCACATCGTGGCCGTCGGCCCAGGAGGACGTGTGTAAGTGGATTGCTAGGTCCAGAGGTATACTACTCTGGAGGAAATTGGTTGAGGAGGTGTGCAGGATTCCTGAAGTCTCGGGATCTGAATTAAATCATGACCGCCTGTTTACCGAACACGTGGAAGTAGATCCAAGGATCTAGAGGATAGACACTCCGGGGGGGGGAAGTCAAAAGTTTAAGGTGTTGGAGCGGGCAAAATGGTCGAATCTTGAACTGTCAAAACTTGGACAGTCATTTATTTAAGCAAGGTTTATAGATCGTCAATCCCATCATGGATTCGACACTTCATGAGTTTGTTGATTCAGGAGGACTATGGAGGTTGTATGTCAGAGCTCTCGAAGCATAGAAGTTCCGAAGTCCCAAATTGGGTAGAGTAAAGAGAATAAGCCCTTGGTTTTGATCCTAGGGTCACATGGAGGTAACACTTAACCAACGAGATCCTACCAGAAAGTGCTTTTGGCCCAAACAAGAAAGAAAAAGGCCTGTGGAACCAAAACCAGAAGGTCCAGTGGAATCTTGTGAGCTGATCCAGCTCTTGAAATTTGAATATCCTTAGACTGGGAGGCCAGTGGACCCCAGTCGAGGGTGGGGGTCTTCATCAAGTGGTATCAGATCTTGAAATAATCTATGTAGTGTAAAGGAGAAGATGGCTACTAAATTTCAGAAGCACAGTCGGAAAGGAGACCATAAGCAGATGAACATCGCAGAGAGAGATAGAGAGCTCGAGTAGATTAGAGAGGAACTCGATAGGATGACTCTGAAGATGCAGAAGGAGGAACAAGTACGTTGGAGGTACGAGTGGCCCTTGAAGCGAGGAGTAAAATGGCATATCCAGCAATTGGCTGCCAGGAGGTGGCACCAAGAGTTGAATAGGTGGCTGAGTTATCCTGAAAACCTCAGTGCCACAGATGAGATGGTTTGCGTTTGCAAGCCGGAAGTTGGAGAAAACCTCAGTGATGAGGATGAGAGATCAAGCAGAGATATTGTAGACTACCAGGAGGGTAGAGATGAACTTCCAAATTTCTAGGTGGGAAATGAGATGTGGTCAGTTGGAGATCTCATAGACTGCCAGGAGGGCAGAGGTGGAAGTTCAGATTGCCAGGAGGGAAATGAGCAGAGATCGGTGAGGGATCTCATGTAAGGATTGAACCTTACATTGGGGCCGTGGCTATCACATTGGGACAATGGACACCACATTGGGGCAGTTTCCCTCACATAGGGTATTGTACATCACATTGGGGCATTGGCCATCACATTAGGGCTTCGTCCATCACATCGGGACTTCGGACATCACCTTGGGACTTTGGACATCACATTAGGACAGTGGATACACTTAAAAGTAATGGTTAATGCTTCGGTGATGTAATTCAATCACCAGATTGATGCATAAAATATATCCTCGGCAATACCTAATATTTCCCTCACAAATAGAATGCCATGAGGGGAGGATATAAGTTTCAAGTTTCCAGGTGGGAACATATGAAGTGAGACTATTTGAAAGTCTTAGGAACTCGGAGGTGAGTTCAAATCAGCTAGGAACGCTGACAGAGGAGGAGGATCAAAGATGCATCCTGATCATTTGGGGAATCAAGATATTCCTGCCAAGAAGCCTAGTAGAGGCCAATGCACATGTTGGAGGTGCAAAAAAATAAAGACAACTAGCAGTGAATGTCGTGGAGGAGGAGAAGGAGTAGACATTGACATCTGCCAAGGAGATGAAGGAAGAGGAGCATTCAGATTAGATGCTCACGCGGTGGGATATGGAATTGAGGATGTTGGAGGATTAGTTATGCCATCCAGGCACAAAAGAAGACTTCCACAAGGAGACAATCATGCAAGTTGAGGGATAATTCCAGCAGAAGGAGCAGCTGGATGAAGCTGGACTTGTGACAGTGCAAGAAGAGGCAAAGATGACGAAAATTAAACTGTCAGAGGAGACAACTGGGAAACAAATCAGTGATGAGGTTGCAGAAGTTGAACCTGCAGTGGAGTGGAAATTTGATGCCACAGGAGATGAGGTCGGCATGGGAGATCAGATTCATCTACCCATTGAGATGTGTGATGAGAAGGAGATGCAACAAAAGAGCAGGCTGCAAAACAAGAGCCAATCTATAGACCAACTGAACAAGGAGATCGAGAAGATGAGGAGGCTAATACTGGAGTCAGCACAACATGAAGTAAACAACAAGAGGAAGCTGAATAGAGGAGAACCTGCAACAACAGGGAAGCAATAGCAACATCAACATAGCAAAGGAGTGGATGGACAACTCCACATAAAGATTTGGGTCCCTAGAAGATCTCAAACTCAGTAGCAGGGGAGCCATGAGCGGGAGCTCATGATTTTTGTCAGCGCGGGAGTATGATGCAGGAGCATCGCTCCAACTCAGCAATGCACCAGGGAGACAACACATCAACGCACTAGGATGAATGAATTCCCAGGAAAGAGAGGCGCCAACCCTCTCATTTTGCCTCAAATTTAAAATTTTAATATAATTAAATGTGAAGTAAATGTTTGGAGGCTTAGGAAAGGCCGAGCCCATGTGCTTGACAGGATGAGTAATTGTAAGGTGTAATGTCACCTTTAATAGCTAACAGGAAGATGGCTCTAGATCTTATTCAAACTAGATGGCCATTGAATGTAATTCAATGTAATTTATGAGGTTAGGTGAGTTGGAGGGACGGCTCGAGGAGCCCTCTTTTGTAAAAATATATTGTAATCAAAATAGATTAGAATTAGTATTATGGAAGAGAGCAATAGAGAGCTCAAGAGAGGAGAGGAAGAACTGAGACTCTGTAGCAGTCCAAATCTTGTAAACATTGCACAAACCATTCAAATATTAATACAAAGAGCAGTTTTTTCTGCATATAAATCTTTGTGTGTTTATTGGTATGATGAATGTTTGTTTTTGAATGTTTTATGTGTTTGTATGAATGCCATAGATACATGTATGTTTTCCTTTGCAGGAATTAGATGGAATTCTCTATCTATCTGTAGTTTTCTGAGTGTTATGGGCTCTTAGGCTTGTGCAAGGACTGAAAAACAGAGTAATTGAAATACTCTGTGAAGCCAGTGCAAGGAGTGCACTTGAACTCTGTCTCAGGTTCAAAGAAGAGCATGCTAGGTGGGCACACCAGAGCAAGTCATAAATCTCAGATGGAGTAGTGCAAGGAGTGCACAACAAAGTTGTTGAACACTCTGAGAGAGAGTGCAAGGAGTGCACCTACACTCATAGTAGCATAAAAGCTCAGAAGGAAAAGTTATCCCAGGGAGACATGCTGGAGTTATTAAACACTTTGAGGAAAGGTTGTGCAAAGAAGTTACACCAGAGTTACTGAAAACTCTAAGGAAGGAAGCTCTGCAAGGAGTGCATTGAGAAGGCAGGAGGAGTTCGCCAAAAAGAAAGAGTTTTAAGTTTCAAGCTCTGGAGGAAAGAGTTTGAGTGCCAGGAGGGCACAATAAATATTTTAGGGAGAAAAGGGTTGAGACCCTTAGAAATTTGGGCAAGTTCAAAGCTCAAGAGAGATAGTGAAAGTACATGTAGAGCCCTGCAAGGAGTGCAAAAGGCGAAGACAGTCCAAGTCCCAGACTGTGGGAGTAGTGAAAGTGTGTTCCCACACTTAATTTGAAGTGTTGAAGTTGGAAAAGATCAGGAGGAGTAGCATTTTTACAAAGCGCAAGACAAGGTCAAGAAGATAGCCTTGCAGAAGAAGAATCAAAGGCCAAGCCTTTTGAAATAATTGGAAAATCCTTCATCAGAAGGAAAATGTAGTAGTAGTAGTAGTAGAGGAGGAAGCTACAACAACCGTTGGATCAGTTGCAATAATAGATTTGGACCATCGGATCGGAGTCCAAACATGAGGTGGAGTGCAAACGAAGGAGGAAAGATCCTAGCCATCAGATCTGAGCACAAGCTACAACGATCGTCAGATCGAGGTAAGTAGCATGGGTTTTAACCCTTAGCATCCTTCAGACTTCATTAGTTCGGAGGTATAATTTTGTTTGGAGTCGGAAGCTCCCGGAGCTCCGAAGGTCGGAGCACATCATGGCCGTTGGCGCAGGGGGACACGTGTCAGTGGATCGCTAGGTCTAGAGGTATACTACTCCGGAGGAAATTGATTGAGGAGGTGTGCAGGATTCCCGAAGTCCCATGATCCGAAGTAAATCAGGACCGTCCGTTTCCCGGACACGTGGTAGTAGATCCATGGATTCGGAGGATAGACACTCCAGGGTGGGGAAAAGTTGGAAGTGTAAGGTGTTGGAGCGGGAAGAACGACTAAAGCCTGGAATGCAAAATCTTGGACCATCGTTGATTTTAGCAAGGTTTATAGACCGTTGATCTCATCGTGGATTCGGAGCTCCGCGATTTTGTTGATTCGGGAGGACTGTGGAGGTTGTCTATTAGAGCTCCTGAAGCATAGAAGGTCTGAAGTCCCAAATTGGGCGGAGTAAAGAGAATAATCCCTCGGTTTTGAGCCTGGGGTCACATGGAGGTAGCGCTTAACCAATGAGAGCCTACCAAAAAGATTTTTTGGCCCGAATAAGAAAGAAAAAGGCTCGTGGAACGAAAACTAGAAGGTCCAGTGGGACCTTGTGATGCAAGAGCATCACCAACAAAGCACAAGTGGAAGACAGTTGGGCACACTAGCGTGTTTTTTGAAATATTTTGATTTCCAAAGATAGTGTATTAATGTAATATCTGACAAACGTTTTGAGTTATGAACATATTTAATGATCGGAGGCTGAACCATCGCATAATATTGATGGTGGAATGCATTTTGTTTTAATGAGATGAATCGCAGTACAGATCTGGAGCTTTCTCTCTTATCTGTTTGACTCAATATTTATTGTAATAATTGTTAAGTACTTGAAAACTTTTATTTTGATAGGATAGTTGTAGAGTGGTTGGAGAAAAATACTCGTAGAGTCCCTTTGTATAAAGCTTTGTATTGTTGTTGAGAAGAGGTTGTTGAATCTAATGTGTATATTGCCATTGTAGTCAAGAACTGGGAGATGCAAAGAAGTTGTGAATGAATGTATGTGAAGTTCAGTTGAATGAATTTAGCAGAGGAATATTGTCCCAAATTTGTTTCACTATTATGCCTATCTGAGTGAGTGAATGGTATACTTTTAGGTTGTTTTCAATTCTCTGTTATTTCTTGTTCTTGTATCTATGAATGCCTTTACATGGTTGAACATATGAGTCACTGTGAAGGGTGAATCAGTTTCAATGGTTTCTCTTCATTGAGCAAGTGCAAGGAGTGCATAACGTCCACAAGGAGTGTGTGACATAGTTTCGAACTCAGAAGCTCAAGGAAGAATAACGTGGTTTTAGTCAGAGAGAGAGAGAGAGAGAAGTTGTTGGAGAACAGTTGCAAGGAGTGCGAAACCATCCACAGAGGAGTTGAGAGTGGAGGAGGACCCGTTGCAAGGTGTGCGCAGGTCAAGATTTAGACTAAGTATCAAAGGAAGTGTTCAGAGTGACCGAAAAAGATTGAATAAGTAAAGCTCGGGAGGGAGAGCGACGAAAAAATCTTCAAGGAGATTTCCCTGAAGTTTCCACAAACGTCAGTGGACAAGATTCGTTTCGAAGGGAGACGAACGATTCCAGACCATCGTATCTGGGAGAACTACGCAAAGGCTGGTCGTAAGGTGTTTCGACACTTCGTGGTTTGGGAAATCTATAAGGGGTGTAAGTGCAGAGTCACAAAGTCCAAATTCGTGGTTTGATCTTAGTCATTTATCGCGAGGAGCACACACAGTAGCGGATTAAGGGATCCAAAATTCAAAAATCCAGACGTTCGTGGGTTAGATACCTAGAGTTTCGCAAAGTCACGAAACCCGAACCATAGTGGGGCTGACGAATCTGAGGAAACGCGTGGCGGAAGTTCAGAGATTCAGAGAAGAGCATTTCAAGAAGACCCGAAAGTAGAAATCAGGATATCCCCGAAGTCCGAATCGCGAAGGGATAGACCCACGGTCATAGCTGTGGTCACTTGGAGAAAAGGGGCTAGTGTATGTATAGTGGTATTGGGTAACCGCAAGGACCCGAAGAGTCACTCTGACTTAGTACCTCGAATGATCCAAGACCAGGAGGTCAAGCAACCCTTTGGAGGGAAGGGGGTTTGTGCCAGAGTGGTATCAGAGTAGGAGAATTTTAATTCTGCAGGAATTTCAAGTCAGAACCTTGGGTTTTGATCACCTTAAGGAAATGTACCAGAGTGATCTAGATTTCAGAAAGGCATATGAAGCATGTGTGAATCCTGTACTCAGAGACAGAAGCCAGTGGGCCGAATATCTAATTCAACATGGGTTGTTGTTTAAAGGGTGCCAATTGTGCATATCAAGATGTTCAATGAGGGAGAATTTGCTGAAGAAAAAACATAGCGGAGGTCTAGTCAGACATTTCGGCCATGAAAAAACATTTGCCCAATTAAACGATTCATATTATTGGTCAGGTATGAGATAAGAGGTGAAGAGATTTGTAAACAAGTGTAAAATTTGTTAATATGCCAAGGGGAAGAAGAAGAACATTGGGTTGTATCAACCACTACCTATTCCAGAGAGGCCTTGGGATGCAATAAGCATGGATTTCATGTTGGTATTTCCAAGGACACAAAGGGGAAGTGATTCCATAGTTGTGGTAGTGGACAGATTTTCGAAGATGGCACACTTTATCCCATGGAAGAAGACCAGTGATGCAACGCATGTTGCAAATTTTGTTTTCAGAGAGGTTGTGAGACTCCATGGATTTCCTATGAGTATAGTTTCAAGCAGGATACCAAGTTTGTTGGTCATTTCTGGAGGGCGTTGTGGAAAAAGTTGGGGATAGAGTTATATTTTAGTTCTGCATATCATCCACAAACGGATGGGCAAATCGAAGTGGTGAATCGAAGTTTAGGATATTTGCTGAGGAGTTTGGTCACTGGGCACCATATTCAATGGGATCATATTCTAGCACAAGCAGAGTTTGCATATAATGACTCAGTGAACAAAAGAACTGGGAAAAGTACATTTCAAATAGTGTATGGGATGAATCTGAGAGGAGTGTCAGAGTTAAGAGATCTGGAGCAGAGCAAATTTAGGAGTGCAGGAGCTGAAGACTTCGCTGCAGAAATGCAGGAACTTCATAATCAGATCAAGGAGCAGTTGAAGAAGAGAAACAATGAATATAAACACATATCTTATCAAAATAGGAGAAAGCTTGAATTTTAAGTTGGAGATCAAGTTATATCACACCTAAGGAAGGAGAGGTTCCCGAGGGGAACATATAATAAGTTGAAATTGAAAAATATAGGGCCATGTAAAATCCTGAGAAGATTTGGCAAAAATTCTTATGAATTAGAGCTGTCAGAAGATGTGGGTATATCGCCCATATTCAACATTACAGACCTGTATCCGTATAGGGAAGATAGAACTGAAGGGTCAGAATATTGAGGAGAGATCCAGTGGAGAAAGAATATTCCTGTAGTAGAGAAACGACAAATGGAGAAGATCATAGGTTAGCGAGTTGGTAAGAATACCCAAAGGAAGACATATTTTGAGTATTTAGTAAATTGGAAAGGACGACCAGTAGAATACACTAGTTGGGTTGGTGAAGCAGACATACAGAAGCATGGAAAGTCGATGCAGGAGCTCATGGACATGAGTCCATGAATTTTTCATCTAGGGGAGTATGATGTAGGAGCATCGCCAACAAAGCACACATGGAAGATAGTTGGGCGCACTAGCACGTATTTTGAAATATTTTGAAATCCAAAGATAGTGTATTAATGTAATATCTGACAAATATTTTTGAGTTATGAACATCTTTAATGATCGAAGGCTGAACCATCACATAAGATCGATGGGGGAATGTATTTTGTTTTAATGAGATGAATCACAATACAGATCTGGAGCTTTTTCTCTTATCTGTCCGACTCAATATTTATTGTAATAATTGTTAAGTAGTTGAAAACTTTTATTTTGACAGGATAGATGTAGAGTGGTTGGAGAAAAAGACTCGAAGAGTCCTTGTATAAAGCTTTGTATTGTTGTTGAGAAGAGGTTGTTGAATATAATGTGTATATTTCCATTGTAGTAAAGAACTGGGAGATGCAGATGTCACATACCCACTACCTAAATCGGATTTTTCCGGTTTTCCGCCGAATCAAAACCCTAAATTACCTACGGAGGCCTAGCGCGAGCTAGCTCTTTCTCTCTCCCCGCTTCCCTGCGGTTGCGGGTCATGATCATAGTCCAAATAAACGCAGTACCTCTTTCATACTTCACGCCTCGACGCTACAGTGATGTCGAGTCGTTTGACTTGGCAACCACCGAACCCCGACAGGGCTAGCGATTGGCCAATGGGGACGAATCCCTATAGGGTTAGCAAATGGCCAATAGGAACAAATCTCAATAGGGCTATGAGGAAAACCAATGAGAAATGACCCCGTTGCGTGGTGAAGTGGAATACAGGTGGAAGAGAGGGAAACACGAAACGGTAGTCGATATGACAGGAAGGGGGCCCACTTCACACACCACACTATTTCGGACCCCCCCCCATTAAAGGAAGAATGGCAAGGGGGGTCCGGAATCCACCTGAGCGTCGTTGATCATGATGAATTAATATCGACCGTTTGAGAGTTGCGCGTCCAATTCCAGACCCCCCCCCCAATTAAAGGAAGAATGGCAATGGGGCTCCGGAATGCATCCTCAGCCGTAGATCTGGGCAAGTGGACTTTGGCCATTCAGATCTGCGTGCTACTTACCCAAATGCACCTTCGCGCCTCAGCGTAAAACTAACATCTCTTCCTCACATCGGACGGTTGTTACGGACCCTGAGATTTCCCGAAGGAATCTTGTCCCTTCATCGGGACTTAGCCACATGCTATCATCTCGACATTATCGGTCAGGATTTGTCAAGGCAAGAGACCGAGTTTTCGTCAACGGAACTCCCGAATCCCCGATCCTCGATTTCCCGAAACGGGTAATCTCTCGACACGTCACCTTAAATCGGACGGTCCACAACTGATCCGGGATTTCCACCGAGGAAAGTCCCGATCCCTTGTCGCCAGGACTCCTGATCTCACGATTCCTGATTTCCCGAAATGGGAGATCTTGCGACATGTGGCCTCCGTCAATCGGACGACTCAAATCTATCCTGGGGTTTTCCCCATGGAAATTCCCAAACCCTTGTCAATAGGAATCCCGATTCTGCGATTCTTGATTTACCGAAATGGGAGATCTCTCAACACGTGGCCTCCATCAATCGGAAGGCTCAAATCTATCCCGGGATTTCCACAATGGAAAGTCCCGATCCACTGGGGTGTTAACCCTCGGGTATCTTCTGATAGATCCAACGGCTGTCGGGTTTTTCAGCCAAAATCTGACGGCTCAGACAGATTCCTAACTTGTGGGCTCTCCCACGACTTTCTAAACGTGGAAATATTCACGGTCCAGATACTCTTATGGACTTTGGGGATCTACGGTCCCGATTTCTTCGCTATCCATGAAGTCATAGAGAAACCAAGTAGTAGGGCGTTTAACACCCTACTTTCTCCTACCAATCTAACGATCGAGTGTGACCATAGATTTTCCGACGGGATCTCGTCTATCATTCACCATCTATCAAATTTAAGGCCCTTAACTTTCCATCTTCCTCTTACCAAATCTAACGGTCATGAGTGACCATAGATTTACTGACTGGATCTCATCCATCGATTCGATATCTATCAGGGATTTCTTAGGGCCTTGCGCCCTGACGTCCTCCTTCCAGGTTCTTGATGGGATTTTCAAGGAGGGTATCTCTATGGGGAGATTTACTCAGAGTACTCCCTGAGGTAGGTAAGGATGTCGTTCTCCCGAGAACCAGACGTGAAGTCTGAATTAGATCAGTACGCATGTAAATAACAATTCATGAGGATATAAGCCATACATAGTCCTTCCATACAAATATACATCTACTAGTACTGATCAAAATACCATACAGACATTCTTGTAATGAAATCATTCACAGTTTCACAGCTTATGGGCATAATCATCAGAATGAACATATACATATATTTCAAGATGCCAAAGGCAAAACACTTATCAGAAATAACACCAGGGGTTATGCAACTGCTGAGAGGGGTGCTCGTTTCCACCCAACCGTAGGACTAGCGACTCCCAGCGGATTTACCACTAGCCACCCCCGAGCTGAGACCACGATGTTGTGAAACTGTGTCTCTGTCCGCGAGTGACCAGGAGCGAAGGTTACTCTCCTTGCTCTCTGCTATCACTCACTCTGCGTATTGCCAGAGTTCTCCCCTCGCATCTGCCCCCCCGCAATCGCTTCTACCCCATGCCTTATTCTCTTTCGAGGTTGTGTGTGGCGCGATTACCCTCGCATTGATCAGGCCTGATGGCTCTACGGATGGGAGGTTCACCTCCCATCCCTCATTAAACCATCTACCTACCAGCCTGCGAGACATTTAATTCAGGGCCAACGAGCTGCTTTTGGTTCTCCGAGCCAGTGGAGTCCAAATACAGTATTAATTCTCGGTGGAAGTTAATGCCACCTTTCCAGGTGCCTTCCACCGCCATCGTGGTCTCTTTTTCTGCACATCCCCTTTCAGCAGTCCTGCAATAAATTCAAAATGTTATTCACATACATTGACCTTTTCCTCAAGGTCCATTTACATCACATATTCACATTTATGAGTTTTCCATAGTTCTTGGCCAGTCCAGTTATATTTACAAGCTGGGGGAAACAGGGTGTTACAATTCCCTCCCCCTTAAAAAGGAACATCGTCC
>ML786913.1:242241-260299 GCA_009831015.1 Picea engelmannii | reverse complement strand
TATCAACAGCTTTAGGGGCTATATAACTCAAATTTGAACCAGGGTCAATCAAAACAGACACCAGATGGTTGAAAATCATACCTTCTATTTCCACCACTGAAGCTTGGTGGTTAGCTTGGTTATTATCCAAGGCTGCATAAATCCGTGGCACACTCCTTGCCACATCATTGACTGTGGTCGCTTCCTGAACGTTATAAACTTTTCGACTGTTATGTTGTCAGTGTGGACAGTCTCTCAGGAGATGCTCTTCTCCACAACCCCAACATTTCAGAGGTTCTCTCTTTGGGTTATCGGTCTTCACTGGTATAGGTCCGAAAGTTTTATTTCCATCCACCGAAGGAAAGTTCTGCTGGAGTACACTCTAGGTTGGAAAGTTCATTTTGGGGTTCTTCTTGTAGTTCTTAAATCCTGAGGATTTGATCCCCTTCTTCTGAAATTTTGAACCATTCTTTTGTCTCCAGTCTCCACGAGACTTTGCTCGATGTCCATATTGTTCATGACAATATGTTGCTTTTCGAATAGTGTCCTCTAAAGTTTTTGGCTCGTCGAATTCAATTCAGTTTCGGTATTCCTTGGGTAGCCCACTGATGAAGCGTTGCGCCTTCACCTTTTCTACTTTGATGTATGGTACATTTCTCAATAAGTCAAGGAATTTATTGACATATTCCTCTATAGTGAGTTGCCCCAGTTTGAGTTCATAAAACTCTTTAGCCTTCTCGTCGAAATATCTTTCCGACAAATAATTTTTCCGAAAGTACTTTTCAAACTGTTTCCAATACAGGTCCTCCTCGCGGACCCCTTTCATATTCTTAAGGTCTTCCCACCAGATGGAAGCCTTTCCGTTTAGATTGAAAGTGGCCACTCGGGCCTTCAAATTCTCTGAAAAATCATGGACTCTGAAATATTTCTTCAGTCCAAGTAGCCAGGCCTCGGCTTCCTCTCCCTTCTTTATCTCATCGTCGAAGGAGGGAGGTTTGGCCTTTTTGAATTCCTCAAATTTATGACCCTTGAAAGTCTTTTTCTTCTTCTGTTTTCTTCGAGAATAGGAATTGGTCCTACTGCTGGAAGAGCCTTCTGAATCGCCGGCTTCCTTCTCTGTGGAATTGTCTGGCACTGGTCTTTTACCTCTGGGGTGGACCTTTCTTGAGGTTCTCCTCTCAGTATGGCCACTGATACGACCATGTTTCTGCATCTCGGGTTCATGCTACATTTGTCATTGTAGGTCGGATAAGCTCTGTAGTAAAACTGCATTAAGTTCGGTTTGCTTTTCTTGTTCTTTCATCATCCTTTCATTGTTGGTCTTCCAGCTTTGCAATTCAACCATAAGACTCCTCACAGTCTCGGATAGATTTGGAGGGGTTCCCATTGCTCTTCTTTCGTCAGACTCTTCGTCTCTATTGCGGGAGCCTTCTCCCATCTCTTGGGGTGTCACCATTCTCTGCGTCTATAAATTCTCGCGGCTAATCATCTACTTGGGTGAAAAGACAAATGATGGTTATTAGTCAAGAGTTAAATACATTTTATAATCTGCACATGAATTTATAACTCTTTCACATGCATACATAGCCGGGTTCTTGTTTCCAAGTTTTTAATCCTAGACAAGAGAGTTAAGTTAGGGGGTTACTCTTTGTAGGAGTACTTCGAACGGAGTTTATGCGCGACTTGTGCATGAGCCCAATCAGGATGAGTGTTGTAACCATGCTCTGATACCACTTTGTCACATACCCACTACCTAAATCGGATTTTTCCGGTTTTCTGCCGAATCAGAACCCCAAATTACCTACGGAGGCCTAGTGCGAGCTATCTCTTTCTCTCTCCCCGCTCCCCTGTGGTCACAGGTCATGATTATAGTCTGAATAAACATAGTACCTCTTTCATACTTCGCGCCTCGGCGCTACAGTGATGTCGAGTCATTTGACTTGGAAATCGCCGAACCCCGACAGGGCTAGCGATCGGCCAATGGGGACGAATCCCTACAGGGTTAGAAAATGGCCAATAGGAACAAATATCAACATGGCTATGAGGACAGTGAATGAGAAACAACCCCATTGTGTGGTGAAGTGGAATACAGGTGGCAGAGAGGGAAACACGACACGGTAGTTGATATGACAGGAGGGGCCCCCACTTCACACACCACACNTGATCATGATGAATTAATCTCGACTGTTTGAGAGTTGCGCGTCCAATTCTGGACCCCCCCCCCCCATTAAAGGAAGAATGGCAAGGGGGCTCTGGAATGCATCCTCAGTCGTAGATCTGGGCAAGTGGACTCTAGTCATTCAGATCTGCACGCTACTTACCCAAATGTGCCTTCGCACCTCAGCGTAAAACTAGCATCTCTTCCTCACATCGGACGGTTGTTACGGACCTTGAGATTTCCCGAAGGAATCTTGTCCGTTCATAAGGACTTGGCCACATGTTATCATCTCGACATTATGGGTCGGGATTTGTCAAGGCAAGAGACCGATTTTTCGTCAATGAAACTCCCGAATCCCTGATCCCCGATCCCCGATTTCCCGAAACGGGTAATCTCTCGAAACGTCACCTCCTTAAATCAGACAGTCCACAACTGCTCCAAAATTTCCACCGAGGAAAGTCCCGATCCCTTGTCACCAGGACTCCCGATCTCGCGATTCCTGATTTCCCGAAATGGGAGATCTTGCGACACGTGGCCTCCGTCAATCAGACGGCTCAAATCTATCCTGGGGTTTTCCCCAAGGAAATTCCCGAACCCTTGTCAACAGGAATCCCGATCCTGCGATTCTCGATTTCCCGAAATGGGAGATCTCTCGACATGTGGCCTCCATCAATCGAACGACTCAAATCTGTCTCAGGATTTCCACAATGGAAAGTCCCGATCCACTGGGGTGTTAACCCTCGGGTATATTCTGACAGATCCAATAGCTGTCGGGTTTTTTAGCCGAAATATGATGGCCCAGACAGATTCCTAACTTGTGGGCTCTCCCATGACTTTCTAAACGTGGAAAGATTCACGGTCCAGATACTCTCATGGACTTTGGGGATCTACGGTCCCGATTTCTTCGCTATCCATGAAGTCACAGAGAAACCAAGTAGTAGGGCGTTTAACACCCTACTTTCTCCTACCAATCTAACGGTCGAGTGTGACCATAGATTTTCCAACGGGATCTCGTCCATCGTTCACCATCTATCAAAGTTAAGGCCCTTAACTTTCCAGCTTCCTCTTACCGAATCTAACGGTCATGAGTGACCATAGATTTCCCGACGGGATCTCGTCCGTCAATTCGATATCTATCAGGGATTTCTTAGGGCCTTGCGCCCTCACATCCTCCTTCCAGGTTCTTGATGGGCTTTTCAAGGAGGGTATCTCTATGTGGAGATTTACTCAGGGTACTCCCCGAGGTAGGTAAGGATGTCGTTCTCTCGAGAACCAGACGTGAAGTATGAATTAGATCAGTACGCCATACATAGTCCTTCCATACAAATATACAGCTACTAGTACTGATCAAAATACCATACAGACATTCTTGTAATGAAATCATTCACAGTTTCACAGCTTATGGGAATAATCATCAGAATGAACATATACATATATTTCAATATGCCAAAGGCAAAACACTTATCAGAAATAACACCAGTGGTTATGCAACTGATGAGAGGGGTGCTCGTTTCCACCCAACCATAGGCCTAGCGACTCCCAGCGGATTTACCACTAGCCACCCCCGAGCTGAGACCACGATGCTGTGAGACTGCGTCTCTGTCTGCCAGTGACCAGGAGCAAAGGTTACTCTCCTTCCTCTCTGCTATCACTCACTCTGCGTATTGCTAGAGTTCTCCCCTCGCGTCTGCCCCCCCACAATCGCTTCTACCCCACGCCTTATCCTCTTTCAAGGTTGCATGTGGCGCAATTACCCTCGCACTGATCAGGCCTGACGGCTCTACAGATGGGAGGTTCACCTCCCATCCCTCATTAAACCATCTACCTACCAGCCTGCGAGACATTTAATTCAGGGCCAGCGAGCCGCTTTTGGTTCTCCGGGCCAGTGGAGTCCAAATACAGTATTAATTCTCTGTGGAAGTTAACACCACCTTTCCAGGTGCCTTCCACCACCATCGTGGTCTCTTTTTCTGCACATCCCCTTTCAACAGTCCTGCAATAAATTCAAAATGTTATTCACATACATTGACCTTTTCCTCAAGGTCCATTTACATCACATATTCACATTTATGAGTTCGCCATAGTTCTTGGCCAGTCCAGTTATATTTACAAGCTGGGGGAAATAGGGTGTTACACAGAGAAGTTGTGTATGAATGTATGTGAAGTTCAGCTGAATGAATTTAGTAGAGGAATATTTTCCCAAATGTGTGTCACTATTGTGTCTATCTGAGTGAGTTAATGGTAGACTTTTAGGTTGTTTTCAATTCTCTGTTATTTTTTGTTCTTGTATCTATGAATTCCTTTACATGGTTGAACATATGAGTCACTGTGAATGGTGAATCAGTTTCAATGGTTTCTCTTCATTGAACGAGTGCAAGGAGCGCATAGCGTCCACAAGGAGTGTGTGACAGACTTTTGAACTTAGAAGCTCAAGGAGGAATAGCTTGGTTTTAGTCACAGAGAGAGAAGTTGTTGGAGAACAGTCGCAAGGAGTGTCAAACCATCCACATAGGAGTTGAGAGTGGAGGAGGACCCGTTGCAAGGTGTGCACAGGTCAGGATTTTGACTCAGTGTCTAAGGAAGTGTTTAGAGTGATAAAAAAATATCGAAGAAGTAAATCTCAGGAGGGAGAGCGACGAAAAAATATTCAATGAGAAAAATCCCTGAAGTTTCCACAAACTTCAGTGGATGAGATTCATTTCGGAGGGAGACGAACGATTCCAGACCGTCAGATCTGGGAGAACTACGTGAAGGCTAGTCGTAAGGTGTTTTGTCACTTTTTGGTTCAGGAAATATGCAAGGGGTGTAAGTGCAAATTTTCAAAGTCCGAAGTCACGGTTTGATCTCAATCATTGGTCGTGAGGAGAGCACGTGGTAGCAGATTAAGGGATCCAAAAGTCGGAAGTCCAGAGGTTCACGGGTGAGATACCTAGAGTTTCGCGAAGTCACGAAACCCAAACCATAGTGGGGTCGATGAATCTGAGGAAACACATGGCGGAAGTTCAGAGATTCGGAGAAGAGCATTTAGGGAAGAGCCAAAAGTAGAACTCGAGATATCCTCGAAGTCTGAATCAAGAAGGGATAGACCCACGGTCATAGCCGTGGTCACTTGGGGAAAAGGGGCCTGTGTATGTATAATGGTTTTGGGTAACCACAAGGACCGAAAGAGTCGCTCTGACTCAATATCTTGAATGATCAAATACCGGGAGGTCTAACAACCCTTTGGAGGGAAGGGGGTTTGCGCCACTTTGTGAGTTGATTCATCTCCTGAAATTTGAAGATCCTTAGACTAGGAGGTCAGTGGACCCCAGGTGAGGGTGGGGGGGTCTACGTCATGACACAAAAAGGTATCGAAATCCCCTTGAATTTCCGAAAGCTGGTCATGACAGGTTGTCTGGTAGAGGAGGAACTTCATCCTTTGATGCCACTTTGCTGCAAGAATTCCACCGACCCAACGCAAAAGACCCAGGGATCAAATGGGGTGAATTCTAGAATGAGGAGGAAAGCCACAACCCACCTGACAGGGAATTACACAAAAAAGTGCCAATGTAACTGTCTCTGGAAAGCCACGACCCACCCAGATCATGCAGGCTCACAGAGGAACATTTGGCCCTCATTTTCAAGATGAGGAGGGACTTGGTTGAGCAGGTGCACAACCAAAGAATCCTCAGCAAGCGCTTGGATATTCTGTTTGATTCCTTGTCAAGCGAGCATGTGAAGAGACACTTCCTGACATGCTTCCATCCATACACCTTCATAGTTCGCCAAGAAGAAAGCACAAATTTTCCTCATGTCTAGCTTTTTTACTGTTAATTTTCTGGTCTTATCTACAATGTTTTTTGCTACCATTAAACTTTGGTTCACTAGGTGGTCAATGAACAATGTTGTCCGCCTGTTTTGGTTTCCATGCATGTGGCAGAAAAAATGGCAATCTATTATGGTTTCATACATGTGTCACTTTCTAGTCTTTGCATAGTGCCAGCCACATGTTCTGGTTTCCATACATGTGGCAGAACTAGTGGCAAGTCTTGATGTACTCTTATATATGTGTCACTTTTTTATGGCATTAGGTAATACAATATTTTTTTTTTACAAAAAAAAAACGTATATCACCTATAACCCCTAATATAACCACTAACTTGTACTAACCCATATTAACCTCTAACATAACCTTAAATCGCTATAAAATTTAACCTTATGATTGCGACTCCATAACCCTTACACCTATAACTTCTCACTTTAATTCTCAATTGCTAACACTTATAACCCCTAACACCTAATATATATGTAATCATCACTCAATTGACATATGACCCATAACCTCTATAATCTCTTATTCCATAACACTGCGACTTGTAACCTGTATAATCCCTTACACCTAACTCCTAATTTCTAATCCATTAAACTTTTATCACCACCCAACCACGATGACCCTTAATATAATAAATAAACATTATGACCCCTAATGCCTATAATTCATAACCCTTATCATCACTTTAACCTTTAAGATATGTAACACTTAACACTTATCACCCCCAACCCATATATGCCATAACACCTATAAATACTAATTCATATATCCTTTAATCCTTATAACCCCTAACCACTTTAATTCATTTACCCCTAACTCCTCTAACATCTAAAACTTAACCTCTAGATTCTATAATGTCTAACTCTTTCTCTTTATATCCCCTAATCCCAAACTTATATCATACCTAACCTCTATAAACCATATTTCTATAACCTGTATACCTTATAATTCATAATTCATAACCATTTAACACCTAAATGTTATAACTTATATCATACCTAGCCTCTATAAACCCTAATATAACCCATAATTTCTATAACCTTTATACATTATAATCCATAACCATTTAACATCTAATTGTTATAACTTATATCATACCTAGCCTCTATAAACCCTAATATAACCCATAATTTCTATAAACTTTATACCTTATAACTCATAATTCATAACCATTTAACACCTAATTGTTATAACTTATATCATACCTAACCTCTATAAACCCTAATATAACCCATAAGTTCAATAACTATTATACATTATAATTCATAACACCTAATTGTAAACAACTATACATCTTAACACTTATAATAACTAATATCACCCTTAATCCCCCATCCATAAGCCTTATAATTGTTAAACATTTAGCCTTGATTATTTATAATCTGTATAACCCATATAACACTTCACCTCTATCATTAATTTAACTCATAACTATTACATCCCCTTACTCATGAATCCCTATATAACATTTGTATCCTAAAACCCCTAACACATATAACCCATAATACTTATCATATATAACCCTTGAATACTATATAACATCTAACACCTATAACCGTTAACCCTTAACACCTATAACCCTTTGTAACAACCCCGCCATTACGACAACAAGCGACGTACAAAAGGTCACAAATTTTTTACTTTTTCTTTTAGTGTTGCATTAGGGAAAAACATCAATCAAAACATGGCACATGAGTACTCAATCACATAACACCTCATACACCATCTTACATCCAAGGTGCCATGCAATAGCAGTTATTCATGGCACACATCACGATCAAAATGTGCGATCACTCGTCAAAATAAACTTGCATTTCATGCAAGAGACTAAAATCTAAAACCATCCACACTACATTAAAATTCATTGTGCACAAGGAATTTTATTACTCAACTGGTCCTGCCTCGCATTAATGAATTGCGCGCGAGTGTTTTATTCAATTAATCTATCAGTTATACATCAACAATTTAGGAGCATGAGCAAAGAATTAATAAATCAATCATCCGTCAACATGGTTAAAGGCACAAAGGTAACCAATTGTTAACTCGATTTAACATCATCAATTTCAAGGCACAGTAATAATCTAGTTATTGATACATCATACATTAACAATTAAAGGCGCAAGGAAAAAGTCATTAAATCCATCAACTAACAATTCATAACCTAACTTGGTATAACAACGCAGGGTAATCTGGTTTTTGGACCAACACATGACAACATGAATAGAGGCATGAGAGTAATCATTACTTTAATTAAAGTGTGCACGAGTTCCAAATGCAAGTGGTTCAAGGCGCAAGGGAAAAACATTAGGTTTATCCATGGCGCAAACAATCACCACTTTTAATTTCAAGGTGCAAAGTAAACTAATGTGAAATCAATCATACATTCACATTATAATTTATTCACGCAAGAATTCTAACCCTAAGAATTTATTTATTAACATTGACCCAAGGCACTAGGTAACCCTCTCTAATAACCACTCAAGTGTACACTAAATTACAAGGTTGGGTGCAACTCATCTTCAACAAAACCACTTATAATGATGCTCAAGAGTTAATATTATTAACTAAATTCTAGTTAAGCAGGGTTGCTAAACTTTTCTTACCTCCGAGTAAATAATTGGCCATAATCTTCTCATTCCTTAAATTCGCAAGCATATCCTTCCTAGATGTGATACTAGTGCTCTACAATTTTATTTTAAAAATCGTTAGAAGGGAAAGGGGGTATCGTCCAAAAGGGGTTTAGTTTTTTATTTATTTTGTTATTGTTTTCCTGACTACCTGAAGTTTCCAGTTTAAGAAAGTTTTCCCCCTCTATGTCACACCCTAAAATAATCTCTTAAAGGAAGAAATCAGAGATAAAATTCTTAACCCATTATAGATTGACTTCCCATCATTAGGATATTGTTGGTTAAAAAGGAAAACCTTCCAAAACAATTTTAAGAACTCAATATCAGTCAGTGCTTCCTTCCTTAATATATTTATTCAAAAAGAAGAATCCTTCCTAAGGATTGAAGAGTTATATGAAGCGAAACTCTATCCAAATTCCAGGACACTGATTGTTTATGGATAAGGAAAAATCTCACAAGTTTAAGGATTCAGTTGATGCCAAGAACTCTATCAATAAATTAGTTATACTCTGACCAAATTCTTCAGAAATTTAAATGCTCTTGAAACGAAAGGGTTGTTGTAAATTAGTTATACTCTGACCAAATTCTTCGGAAATTTAAATGCTCTTGAAACATAAGGGTTGTTGTAAATTAGTTATTAAACTTTACTTATACCATCATCCATTTTAAGGCCGACCAGGTCCTAAGGAGACATGGTTTTCTAGGTACTAGGTTTATTAACTTACCAGAGTTAAAAATCACGACGTGCCCTTCAAGACGCACTACGTTCTCCAAGGGTTCCACTTGCTTGCATTCCTATTTTATTTGCGCTACATTCCCTTCAAGACGCACTATGTGCTCCAAGGGTGCCACTCACCTTTTGACTAATTTGGTAGATTTCAAATACCTGGAGTCAATACTCCATCAGTTGACCTTGTGGGAGACTAAGGGCCTCTAAGGAATAATGACCCTGCTTTATTTCAGCCCCTTAGAATCATCATGAGCGACTGTCTTAGTCTTCCCTCACGGTATCGTGGATCTCTCGAACTAGGTAATCATTAATCTACAGTTCAAGCCACGACGGGAGTGCTAGTAGGTTGTGGTAGGGCTGCTGCCACACCTCACCGTCAATATCTTTGGTTATCGTGTGTGACCCCTTTAATCCTAATGTGAGTTTGGTTAGCAATCTATCATCATTGTGCATCCATCAATGAAACATGTCAGTGATGACAATCAACATCATAATATCTAGTCACTATGTAATATCAAAACATTCAAACCATAACCATTCACTCCCTGACTTGATCCAGAGTCCAAAGAGATCCATCGATTCCATCGGCATCCTCAAACGTCCAAAGTCCTACACACTCAAGAAAACCAATCAAAAGCACATGTCGATACAAATATCATAAATTAAAGTATCATCAAATCCACAAACATCATCATGCTCCATAATCGAATCAGTCAATCATAAAGTGAACCGGATCACTTGCACACAAGTGTCCACAAGAATAAGTCGCATCGAGTGTGCGCAAGAGCGGGATGTTACATACACCCCCTCTTGTTTTAAACTTCCTCCTGAAGTTTCTCATTATACAAATGAAAAAATAAAGTATCTAACAATATCTAAATGTCTAGCTATCAAACAAAAAGGAAATTGCTGACACATATTACATGCGTCCTCCCAAGTAGCTGAGTGTGGACTATAATTGTCCTACTAGACCTTGACTTGATCGAAAAATTGACATCGTAGCTGTCGAATGCGACGGTCTAGAAAGCGGATTGGTTCCACCGTGAGTGCACACTGCCTAACATCTACCAAGAAATCAATCAATCTCATGCATAGGATTACTGACCTAAATTCTCACATGGACATAAGACAAACATCGTGAAATGCCTCAAATAATGAGGAACGACTAGTCATTAGGCCCTTCATAATTATGGTCAACACGATGTGCATCAACAAACCCTTATGTCGATCCTGTTCTTCTTCCATCCCCTTTTGTACCGTTTGTAATTGTTCTTTCAATTCTTAGATCACTTCTAGTCCTACCAGGACCCCATCCTCAATTCGATCCCAACTCAAAGGCATTTGATATGGTCTCCCATAAAGAAACTCAAATGGAACCATCTTAATGGTGCTTTGATGGTTGTTGTTTCACGCAACTCGACCAGCGGCCATAACTATTCCCAATTTTCCTGTTGGTGCAACACACACATACACAACACAACCTTCCCATATTGGTTCGTTCCTTTGGTCAGTCTATCTATCTCAAGGACATGTTGTACTAAATTTCAGTGGTTTTCCCAAGGCCTCTTGGGAAACTCATCCAAAATCATCTTGAAAACACTGAATCCCTTATCAGATACATTTCCTTTGGTACGTCTAGAAGTCTTAAAATATTTCTAATATAAACTCTAGCTATACTTGGCGCCTGATGTGTCGTATGCATAGGGACAAATTTGAACTCTTCGTCAGAGTGTCAACTGTCATGACAATCAGTTCTTGCCTCCTTGTCGTCAACGAAAATTCAACAGTGAAGTCCATCGAAATGACCTTCCATGTCGATTCTGGAATGGCATGTGGCCATAGAAATCCCACTGGATGTCTATGTTTAGCCTTCACCTACCGACCTTCTAGACATCTCACCACACAGTTGACGATGTCCGCCTTTATCCCTTCCAGAAGAATAAGGGATTAAGGTTGGTCCTCATCTTCATGACTCCTGGATGATTGATGTACACTGCTCCATGAGATTCACATACAATCAAAACTTCTCAATTCGTCGTTAGGCTGTAAGTAAATCCAGTTATTATATATCAAAGATCCGTCGTTGCCCACAATATATCCCTCAATTTTGGTACCAACATGGTGTCTTCCCGAAAAATTCCTTACCCTCTTTATACCAATCAACGTTGTGATGTAGTTAGAATCTTTTCACGTAGATTCGTTTGAAGAGGTATCATTAAAAATATGTGTGGTCTCTGAATCAACATGTCGACCACTCTATTCATTGTTCCTTTTAAGTAGGAAATCTCAAAATCGTAATCAATAAGCAGTTCTGACCAACGCCCTTGCCACACATTCAAGTCGTTTTGCGTAAAAGTGTTGTAAACCACAGTGATACATTTTTAGTTTGAAATTTCGTCCAATCAGGTAGTGCCTCCACATTATCAGGGCTTACACAATGGCTAATATCTCCACCTTGGGCATCGCGTAGTTCTCCTCAGGCTTCCTTAACCTTCTTGATGTAAGTGATCACCCGACTGTCTGGCATCAAGACTCCACCTAAGCCTTCCTTGGATGCATTAGTGCACACCAAAAATTTCCTCATCCATGTCAGGGAATTTTAATATCAACGTTTTCATCAACAGGTCCACACAAACTTCTTGTTCTTCTTTTGCAAGTCTGTAATCAGAGTGCTATATTCAATAAACCCTCGACGAACCATTTTTAATATCCAGCTAATCCTGCAAAGTTATGTACTTCTGGTACGTTCGTTGGTGCAGGCCATTCCCTAATAGCCTCTACCTTCGATGGATCCACAATGATAACTTTGTTGGAAATAACATGCCCTAAGAAATTAATCTTCGATTATAGAAGAGAATTTGATAGTTTCCCAACAATTTTTTCTCTCGTAGACATTGTAGTATCGAGCACAAGTTCTTGTCATGTTCTTCCATTGTCCAAGATTATATCAATATGTCATTAAGGAATACTCGATGGTAGTCAAGCAGGGTCCCCACGACCCATCCTTCTTCGGTAAGGAAATAACAGGTGCACCCCACGGTGACACCCTTGGATGTATAAGTCCTAGATCCAACAACTCCTTCAGTTGTATTTTCAACTCCTGTAACACAGTGGTCGACGCCTGATGAGGCATTCTCGCTATCAGTTTAGTTCCCTAATTTAAGTTGATGGTAAATTCCATCTTGGCTTCAGGTGACCCACCTGGTAATTCTTCTAGGAATCATGTCCACTAACTCTCGCACTACCGGAAGATTTTGTAATCCTTTTGCCACACCCTTGACGTTTAGCGCTAAGTATGCATACAACTTGCAATCCTTGTGTGTGCTCTCTTGTAGTTGTAGGGAATAAATGAACCTTGGGGATACTCCCCGTTTTCTTCCTACAATCACACTACTCTGTCCTTCATCGTCAGTCCAACTCAACTGCCTCATCTTACCATTGAGTATCGCATCATGCGATCCCCACCAGTCCATACTAATCACGTCATCATAAGATCTCAATATTAGGACATTTACTTCCTCCAACCATCTGGTCGACACCCGAAGTCACTTCGACAAATCTAAGCTCGTACTTTCGAATGCCTTAACATGAATCCCTTCAACGCGATACTAGGAATATAGCTTTTTGTAGCACTAGGATCTAAAAAACACTAGAAGTTTGGTTGGCGATGGTACCTGATGCCTCGAGCATAGTGGACTGGTGCTCGACCTGGTGGTTATTCACCACAGTCATGAATCCTATGGGCCTTACCCATCTTCACAATGGTAGTGTGTCTTGTTGACTTGGTCGCTCTGGCCCTCTCAACTGGACAAATGTGCTTGTAATGTGTCTCTCCACATGTCCAGCATCCGGTCTTCAGTCTAGTACATCGGGTCCCTGAAGTAGTAGTTGTTAGACCACCAGACATAAACCCTGTTCTATTCCATTGAACAGACCCAACCGTTATTATTGATGAAGTGGTGGTCCCTATAGTGGGGTTCTCTACTGAGGAACCCGTTGTCGTGGTGCCAAGAACAAGGGTTCCATAGACGTATATTGATACCAAGATGTCATGTCTGGCCGATGTCTGATGTTGTTGTGCACCATATGTTGTCAGTCGAGATGGTCTTGTAAGAGTCCTGCCCGGACTCTCATGGTCAAATCTTCCTTATCTAAGAGGCCTACTAGACTGCATCATGCAACGTCTGAGGATTTATATTCTCACCTTCGCACGAAAGCTGGAGTTAAGGTCGTTCATGAACTTGTTGATCCCCTAGATTATTCATGTTCAGATGCGGGGCATACCAAAGTAGCTCCAAAATATGGTCTCATAATCCGACACTGTATGACCACCCCATCGTAAGGTGTTGAACTCATCGAGCTGGTGCTCAATGAATTCCTCTAACAATTACTTATCCCAGAACCGTTCCTCGAACCGTTCCCCTAACACAACTTTGATGACCATGTTTAGCTAAGGTAGGAGTGTCTTCCTCCATAGAAGAGTGCTCCCCTTTAGCTGAAGACCGCCTATGCGGACCTTCGTGCTGGAAGTCATAACCGCTAAGCGTGACGCACCATGCTTGTTCTCCCGCCATGCCTCGACGATTGAGACATCTGTGGAATTCGTGAACGCAGGAACCTAATATTCTAGAGTTCCCCACGAATTCTACCAGTACTGACTGGGGCGTGTTGTGGACCCTCAGGGGTACATGCACCCTGGCCTTATCTCTGTACATACAGTTTTTCCAGGCCTCTGTCAAATCCCTGGAAGCACCTTGTTAGACCCAACGCATCCCGCATGAAAATTTTCTCATGCTCAAGACATGTTCTTCTCCTTGGGGGTTGGATCCCTCTGGTCCGGGTGCTACTGGAGGCGTCGTGCCTCCTCCCCTAGCACCATGTTGCGAACCTTCACGACGTCCTCTAACCATGACTAACTCATGGACAAGTTAAAGTTGTAATTAGCGCTAAGTGATTAAATTAAGTGTATACTTCAGTGGAAGGTGTGGCTATCCACAGTCCCAGGGTTAGACCCGCTCTAATACCATATGTAACGGCCCCACCATTACGATAACAAGCGACATACAACAGGTCACAAATTTTTTACTTTTTCTTTTAGTGTTGCGTTAGGGAAAAACATTAATCTAAACATGGCGCACGAGTACTCAATCACATAACACCTCATAGACCATCTTACATCCAAGGCATCATGCAATAGTAGTTATTCATGGCACACATCACAATCAAAATGTGTGATCACTCATCAGAATAAACTTGCATTTCACGCAAGAGACTAAAATCTAAAACCATCCACACTACATTAAAATTCAATGCGCGCAAGGAGTTTAATTACTCAACTGGTCCTGCCTTGCATTAGTGTTTTATTCAATTAATCTATCAATTATACATCAACAATTTAGGAGCATGAGCAAAGAATTAATAAATCAATCATTCGTCAACATGGTTAAAGGTGCAAAGGTAACCAATTGTTAACTCAATTTAACATCATCAATTTCAAGGTGCAGTAATAATCTAGCTATTGATACGTCATAAATTAATGATTAAAGACGCAAGGAAAAATTCATTAAATCCATCAACTAACGATTCATAACCTAACTTGGTATAACCGCGCAGGGGTAAACTAGTTTTTGGACCAACACATGACAATGTGAATAGAGGCATGAGAGTAATCATTACTTTAATTAAAATGTGCACAAGTTCCAAACACAAGAGGTTCGAGGCGCAAGGGAAAAAACATTAGGTTTATCCATGGCGCAAGCAATCACCGCTTTTAATTTCAAGGTGCGAAGTAAACTAATGTGAAATCAATCATAGATTCACATTATAATTTATTTTGTGCAAGAATTCTAACCCTAAGAATTTATTTATTAACATTGACCCAAGGCGCTAGGTAACCCTCTCTAATAACCACTCAAGTGTACACTAAATTACAAGGTTCGGTACAACTCATCTTCAACAAAAGCACTTCTAATGATGCTCAAGCATTAATATTATTAACTAAATTCTGGTTAAGAAGGGTTGCTAAAATTTTCTTACCTCCGAGTAAATAATTGGCCATACTCTTCTCATTCCTTAAATTCACAAGCATATCCTTCCTAGACGTGATACCAGTGCACTACAGTTTTATTTTAAAAATCATTAGAAGGGTAAGGGGGTATATTCCAAAAGGGGTTTAGTTTTTTAATTTATTTTGTTAATTTTCTTTTGACTACCCAGAGTTTCCAGTTTAAGAAAGTTTCCCCCCTCTATGTCACTGCATCCTAAAATAATCTCTTAAAGGAAGAAATTAGAGATAAAATTCTTAACCCATTATCGATTGACTTCCCATCGTTAGGATATTGTTGGCTAAAAAGGACAACCTTCCAAAAAAAATTTAAGAACTCACTATCAGTCAGTGCTTCCTTTGTTAAGATATTTATTCAAAAAGAAGAATCCTTCCTAAGGATTGAAGAGTTGTCTGAAGCAAAACTCTATCCTAATTCCGGGACACTGATTGTTTATGGATAAGGACAACTCTCGCAAGTTTAAGGATTCAGTTGATGCCAAGAAATTGGTCAATAAATTAGTTATACTCTGACCAAATTCTTCAGAAATTTAAATGCTCTTGAAACAGAAGGGTTGTTGTAAATTAGTTATACTCTGACCAAATTCTTCAGAAATTTAAATGCTCTTGAAATGGAAGGGTTGTTGTAAATTAGTTATTAAACTTTAATCATACCATCATTCATTTTAAGGCCAACCAAGTCCTAAGGAGGCACAATTTTCTAGGTACTAGGTTTATGAACTTACCAGAGTTAAAAATCTTGACGTGCCCTTCAATATGCACTATGTGCTCCAAGGGTGCCACTCGCTTGCATTCTTGTTTTATTTGCACAACGTGCCCTTCAAGATGCACTACATGCTCCAAGGGTGCCACTCTCCTTTTGACTTATTTGGTAGACGTCAAACCCTTGGAGTCAATACTCTGTCAAGTGACCTTGTGGGAGACTAAGGGCCTCTAAGGAATAAGGACCCTGCCTTATTGCATGGCCATTAGAATCATCATGAGTGACTGTCTTAGTCTTCCCTCACAACATCATGGATCTCTCGAACTAGGTAATCGTTAACCTATAGTTCGAGCCACAACAAAAGTGCTAGTAGGATATGGCAGGGTTGTTGTCAAACCTCTCCCTCAATATCTCTGGTTGTCGTGCATGACCCCTTTACTCTTAATGTGAGTCTGGTTAGAAAGCTATTGTCCTCCTACATCCATCAATGAAACTTGTCAGTGATGACAATAAATATCATAATACCTAGTCACGGGTCACATATGTAATATCAAAACATTCAAACCATAACCATCCGCTCCCTGACTCAATCCAGAGTCCAAGGAGATCCATCGATGCCATCGGCATCCTCAAACATCCAAAGTCTGACACACTCAGGAAAACTAGTCAATAGCACCTGTCGATATAAATATCATAAAATAACGTATCATCAAATCCACAAACATCATCATGCTCCGTAATCGAATCAATCAATCATAAAGTGAACCAGATCACTTGCACACAAGTGTCCACAAGAATAAGTCACATCGGTTGCATGCAAGAGAGAAATGTTACACCCTTATCCATAATTAACACCTATAACCTCTTCCCCTAAACCCTTATAACTATTAATTATTATAAAACATAACACCCATAACCCCCATCACCTATATCTTCTATATCTTTGAATATAAATCTTGCCCCTACAACCCTTGACTCTTATAATGATTACTGCAATTACCTCCATAACCTTTAATCACTATAAGAAATATTCCATGTAACACTTATAACCCTTAACACCTATACCTATGAAACCCTATAACCCCCACTACATAACTTTCGTAATCCACAATCCGTTTAATGCTAAATATTTTTAGCCTTAAAGCTTAACCTCTAATCACTTTAACCTATATATTGCCTAACCTTTATAACACATCACATCTTACTCTTATCCACTTAAACCTTATATTCTCTAAATCCTATAACACATATAACCCTTATGCCCCAAAACTTGCATAATCTTATAACTAACAACAATTGTAACATTTATCACCCTTAACCCATATACTCCCTAACTTGTAGAACCTTTTGCCAATAGCCTAGATAGCCATTATAACCCTAATTACACCTATAAACTCAATTAACCTAATCATCGCTTGTAATACCTATATAACCAAAATTAACCCTATTTCTAATCCATTTAAACCCTAATTTCTAATCTAATTTCTAACCCTTATAATTAATAATATAATTCATAATCCTTATAACCCATAAAATACATAACCCATATAACTATCAACAACTAACCCTTAACCCATGATACCTAAATTCCCTAACCATATAACCCATTTAACCCTTAATCCTTCTAATATTAAATATCACATGAACTGTCACCCCTAACTCATATAACCCTTATTAAATATCACATGAATTATCACCCCTAAATCATATAACCCCTATTAAATATCACATGAACTCTCACCCCTAAATCATATAACCCCTATTAAATATCACATGAACTCTCACCCCTAACACAAGCCATAAACCCCAACCCTTTAAAACCTAATATAAATCTATAACCCCTAATATTGAAATTTTACCTCGAATGCCTTTATCTCCTAATATAAGTTTGTAATCCCCAACCAGTATAACCTTTGTAACCTCTAAACCATATAACATATAATTTCTAACCACTAACACTATGAACACCTAATACTTAATCTTTCT
>ML786913.1:219175-238061 GCA_009831015.1 Picea engelmannii | reverse complement strand
TTTTCTCAAAAAACATCGTTTAGGGCCTCAAAATGGCCCCGGAAGTTAAAAACTGCTAAAAATAGTAAATTACCAAAATTGCCAGAAACATGTTTTGGGCTAGTTGGAGAAGGTGGGTGGCCACCGATATCCACCTGGATCACGCCTATCGCCCCTAATTCTTAATACCCAGTTTCTATAATCTTTAAAAATGTTAATCTCTATAACCCCTATTACTTGAGTCCTTAACCTTTAATCCCTAAAAATTATAATCCCTATCCCCTAAATCCTATATTTATTATGTCCCTTTACATTTAACCCTTATAAACCTTAACCCATACTATCTCTAACCTATAACCCTCTACATCTATACCTGCTAACTCTTATTAACCAAATAATCATTATTTTCCTATTATATATCATCTTTAACCCGTATGAACCTATAACACTAAATCACTAATATTATAATCGTAATAACACATAATCCTTATAATTGTAACACATCATTTGTTGGACAGTTGGTTTGGACAATTGGTTTTCTTTAATGTCAACCTTTGGAGAGGTCCGGAGATGTTGGACAATTGTATGATTGAGATTGATGACGAGTTAGTTGGGTGAATTTGATGTAGTCTACATGTAGCCCTAGTGGCGTGGGTAAGGAACCTAAGTTTGTATGAGGAATAATGACATGAAGATCAATGCCTTTGAAGGTAATGCTATCATATATGGATAGTGCATGCCATTTCGTTTCCGGTTATATGTGGTATGCCACGTGGTTCCTCACGGTTAGTGAGATATGGCCTTGTGAAGTTGGAGGACCCTCAATAATATTCTAGAAGCCCCTAGAAGGTCAACAAGAAGTCAATTACTCTAGAAGCTCCTAGAAATTCATCAAGAAGTTTGCTAATAAAATTGGTTATAACAACAAATTAATTATGGGTAAAGTAGTTGTAACAAAATTTTTTTTAGTCAAAGTGGTTGCAACAAAAAATTAAATATGGGTAAAGTAGTTGTAACAAGAAGGTTGAATAGTCAAAGTGGTTGGACAAGAAATTAATTAATTATGGGTAAAGTGGTTGCAACAAGAAGCTAATTAAGGATTAAGAAGTTGCAACAAAGTATTTATGATTTTAATAATTAAGGAAAAGTTAGTTGCAACAAGAAAGTGGGCTAGCCCTAGATTGAGGAGAAGGGGTAAAACAATTACAAGTTGTCCCTAAAGGAAGTTACTTGGGAAGTATAAATAAGATATCAAGAGAATCCCATTCACACCTATTGAGGATGTTGAATATATATAAGTGACTGAGTTAACCAAGGATATTTGAGGTGAATTTTAGAGAGAAGGTGGAGTAAAGAAAGTCAAAAATCCAAGGGAGGATGAAGTTTTTTAATGATGTGTTCTAAAGTATGTTATTTACAGTTCATCTCACCATTTTCGCAATAATTTTTTTTTTTCTGGAATGACTTAGATAGATGAAATAATAGGATGTTGAGAAAACATATCAAGGTACCTGTGGTATAAATTTCAGCTTCTGGGTCATTGTATTTTTGGAGATACACTTTGTGGAATATAAGGATTTTGACTAGTCCTGAAACTAGTTTTAAACAGGTGTTCCGAGTAAAATAGTCATAACTTATTCATAGAAGATCAAATTTCCAGGAGAAAAAATGAATTGGATAGAATATATTCCTGAGTATTTTATGTGCGATTTTCATATCCATATAACAAATATTTAGCGCATGGCATGCTCTACAAGTTCTCTCTCTACAATAATCTAGAATTTAGGAAGGTCTACCTTTTTTGCTATAACTCCATTTTTGGGATGTTCGAGGTAGTGAAACTTGGAGGAATTGTATAGAAGACATTGAATAATATTGTGTAAAATTTTCAGACCTTTATTCATTAGAGGTATGTAGTTTTTTTTTTTTAAACTCGGGGAATCAACAACTCACGGTTCTCGTACTCGCGTGACACAGGGTCGATACCCATCTGCTACCACTATAACCATAGGTGCACCACACAACCTGCAAGAATGGAGCACAAGTAAATCAAGGTGAGAATCGATCTTGAGGCCTCCGTTACATATTTCCTTCCATTTACACAACACTTTCCAATCAGTCTACACCCCTACAGGCCATTAGAGGTATGTAGTTATTCTTGTTGAAAGTTAGGGTTGTTAACTAATCCAAAAACTAGTCTCATGAGACTAAGGTAAATTTTGATGAAGATGTTATTCTCTTGTTGCTGAAGTTATTTGTATAGATTGTGGATGCATACAAATGAGGGTTTGATGTTTGGTTGATGTGAGGGTTCACTAAATCTGGTTTATGAATGTTTGTATATGTATGACACATGATTAGATAGACATAGTTGTACATGGTTTGAGCTATACATGTGTGATAGTTGGTATGAAATCTATGTGATCAGACCTAATTGGTTGATGAGATTAATGTGATAGGTTGTTGATGTACATGGTTGATGTGCATGGTTGGCACGTGATATGGTACATGATTGATATTTGGTATAGTTGATGCACTTTTTATGGTATGTGGTTGATGGTATAGGTTTGGTGCATGGTTGATGCACTTGTTATGATACATGGTTTATGGTACAGGTTGAGGTATAGGTTGATGCATGGTACATGTTGGTACTTGGTTGAGACACATATATTGTGATGGTATGTGGTGATCTTGGTACATGCTTGGTAGAGGCATGTGTTGGTTTTGTTGAACATATGATTTGAGATATGCTCTTGGTGATATTGGCATGAGTTGCATGCAGATAAGATTGGATCTAGTTTCTTGGATGAGATAATGATTGGTTGGACAAGTTGTTGTGACAGTGGTTGATGTGACAATGGAAATGATAGTGGAAGTGATAGTGGCAGTGATTGTGATAGTGATAGTTGGTGTACACTTATATTTTAGGGTGGTTGGACGGGGCAAGGAAAGGGGATTGTATCCTCCTTTCGGTTGGAGCCAAAGAATCTGGGAGTTGGATCTTCCTTTAGGTTGTAGCCTGAGAACTAGGTGGTTTTAGCCACCTTTCAGTTGGAGTCGTAGAACCCAGGAGGTTGTAACCAAATAATTCAAGGAGTTGTAGCTTCCTTTAGGTTGGACCCTGTAAATAGGGGGTTGCAGTCTCCTTCCAGTTGCAGCTAGAGAATTGGCAAGTTGGTGCTTCCTATGAATGAATTATTGATATATATAAGAAATAATTATGTGCTTTTATCCCATTTGGGTTTCCACGTAAATACTGGTGTACTGTGTTCTTTATGTGATGCTACTTATGATTAAATGCTTATGATATATATGTTGAATGAAATCATAGATGATATATTGATGATAAACTATTGAACATTGTTGATAAAGTGAAAGAATATACTTTGTGGTTAAAAGTGGTATAAAGTGTTCACACCGATTCACCCCCCCTCTCAGTATTCCAACATCATCATTATTATATCCCTTTACACTTAACCCTTATAAACCTGAACCCCTACTATCTCTAACCTATAAGCCTCTACATCTATACCTCCTAACTCTTATAAACCAAATGATCATTATTTTCCTATTATATATCACTGTTTATCCCTATGAGCCTATAACACTAAAATAATCATCAGTATATTATAATCCTTATAACTTGTAATACATAATGATTATATATATTAACAAATAACCCCTAATATAATATAACAATGATAAAGGAAGTAAACATTATTTTTCATGGGACCAGATGGAGCTACAGAAACCCTAGCCCCAACTCACTTGGGATTTTTCTCTCTATACCTACAGTTTCCCATGGTTTGATGCCTCGCCTCTGACAGTTTTCAATTTTATATGTCAGTTCCCAGCCCTGATAGTCTAGGTATGGTAGAGGAGGAGGAGTTACTAGACTATTCATAGGATCTTATGGAGGGCCAACTCATTTGGTGTGGGACATGTGTTCAATGTTTTGGGAGCGACTCACCCAATGGAGACACATATTTTGGCTTGGGGGTGTGGCTACTGTATGTGAGGGAGAAGGATCGATCCAACCCTAGATTGGGGAGGCTCGAAAAGGCCTCCATTTCATATATTTCTCTTATATTTCCTTCCGAAGTGGTGTCAGATTGGGGTTTGATAGGCAGGTCAAATTATATTTTCCCTTGGCAGGCCTTAGCGGATTTCACCCATGCAGGTGTGCATAGTCCCTCTTCTGGGTATGGCTCTCTCCCCTTCCCTTCCCATGACTCTTCTGCCTTTTTTCGTGAAGGGATTCTCAACACCTTTGAGCTAGGATCCACTGTTCCTCTTTCGTATTGGCCACAACCATCTTCCTCCCACCTTGTAAACATGTTTCCTCTCTCTTTTTTCCCTCTTGAAAAAACCCCCTCTCCCCCTAAGCTAGACTCAGAGATGGTGGCTCAGTTTCTAGACCATTTCCTGGTGCCCCTCGACATCTCTTATTCTTTGGAAGTAGTATGCCACAAGGAAGAACCTCTACTGACTAGGGTTTTTGGAGAAAAAGATTGTGGGAAAAACATTGGCCCTAAGACGACCCATCGACACCGAAGGAATAGTGGATTAAAATTGGGAGATCATCTCAATCTTGTTCTTGAGAAAGACATTTCTATCTCGATGGAAGTGGTCATGGAAAATCGGGTAGTGGTTGGAAAGGCTCGAGGGAAACAATTTGGAATCAAGACCATGAAGGATTGGGTAGGCCATTTTTGGGTTCAGGAGGTCTCTCTTCTCCCCAAGGTGACGACCTTAGCAAGGGGATGTATTTTATTTAAATTCCGAAAAGAGGAGGATGCAGATCAGGTTCTAAAAAAACCATAGTTTCCATATTTGACCCCTATGTTGCTAAAGTGATGGATACCTCTCTTCGATGCAAGTAAGGAATGACTTAATGTTATGCCGATATAGGTTCACCTTCCAGTTCTTCCACCCGAATTTTGGACTGAGATGAGTTTTAAGGCGCTAGGAAACACTTCGGGATCTTTCATGGGGGTAGAGATGTCCTTCAAACAAACATGTACAATGTCTATGGGTTAAATTCTGGTAGCTTTGGATGTTCGAGTTGGATTTCCTGAAGAATTAGTGCTAAGGAGGAAATGCACTTTCATTAAGGGATTTCTTTCAGGTGTCATCGATGTCACAATCATGGAAAAAATGCCAGTCAATGTGCCTTTCCATTTAGACCCTGTAATGTGGGGAGTTTTACTACTCCTTCTAAGAAACGGTCGACACCGCTAAAAGTAAACGAACAAGATCCTACCTCTGGATCCCCTAGTTTGGTGGCTTCAGGACAAAAGGTACCTCGAGCAGAGAAAAAGGGAAAATCCAAAGAAGAGTCGGCTATTTAGCAAGCGTCGGGGAAGGGAAAATGAGTTATTTTAGAAGAGCCTCTAAACTCTCATCCATCCTAGTCGACAAAGGAATTTTTTCAGAACCTTACTTCTCATTTTGGTATGTTTGTCTCCCCCCCTCCTCCTTTAAATTATGTTATGCATTCGCTAGATCTTCTAGCTAAATATTGGATAGGGTCTCTCAAGATATTGTAAGTCCCCCCTCTTCCATTTCCCCCATTATTTCATCCCTCTAATACCTCTCTTATTCCTTTCTCTCCTTCCCTTCTCCCTCTTCCCTCCCACCGACCTCTCCCCTTGCCTGACCCCGAGTCTTCTCTAGACTCTTCCCGAGACTCGAAAGAGGATGGAATAGTCTATCAACTGTGAAATTGGCCCTTTTTATACCTTGGGTGTGAGCCTCGCCTTGGGAAAAATACTACCCCCGTCCAAGGGGGGAAAGGGGAGGGGAAGGAAGTCATACTTGTTGAAGGCCCAAAACAAATACTTAGTTGATATTGTAGTTGGAAAACAAAGATTGACTTTTGGGGAACTTAGAGCATCACATGCCCTGGGAGGTGTTCCCTAATGAAAATTCTCTCTTTTAATTACAGGGGTTTGGTAGGTTCCCTCAAAAGAACTACCCGCCACAGGTTGATGGAGTCAAACTAACCAGACCCTTTGATGCTTTAGGAAACTATGGATGAGGAAGTTATGATCATCCCATGGCTTTTCTCCTTGCTAAAGACATGGGAGTTTGTGGGATTAGATGCTAGAGGGTGCTTGAGAGGCTTATCCATAGGATGGAATCCCAAAACAATCAAAGTTACATGCTATTAGGGTTTTGAATATGGACTTGGGCTAAATGTCCTCTCTATAGAGACAGGTTCAGAGGTAACAATATTAAACTTATATGGTCCTTACCAAGAAAGGGCCCTTTTAGGGGAGGCTCTAGGACATAAATCCTTCTGAAAAAATCATCCTGCATGGGGATCCAAAATTTTCTCTTAGGGAGGATGAATCTTGGGGTCCAAGAGATAGACTAGATCCATTGACAGATTGTTTCATCAATATTTTAAGGAGAATGAAATTGATTGAAATTCCTCCCATAATATTGTGATCCACCTAAATAAATAGAAGGGTGGGAGAGGATAGAATCGAGAAAAATTTTGATCACTTTCTGGTCTCTGAAAATTTAGTAGAGGCCTACGCTCAGATCATGCAATGGATTGGATCTGGGGGAATCTCAGACCAGTCCCCAATCTTCATAGAAATTTCTCTAGGCTACTAGAAACCTCCTAGCCCTTTCAAATTCAACTCATAGTGGTTAAAGGAGGAGGGTTTACTATCCCTTGTCAAGGAGCATTGGATTCCTTATGATGCAAATTTGGGAGAAAGAGCAATAGTCTAGTTCATGGAAAATATTCAAAGAGTGAAACAAGCCACCTTGGAATAGAGGTGAGTCAAAAAGCAACAAGATGCCCAAGATATAATTGATATTGAAGTAGTGTTACAAAAAATATATGATTCAGTGGGAGGAGGATACATCTCTGCTAAATTGAAGGAAGAGATAATAGCCCTAGAAAAAAGGAAAAGGCAACTTTTGGAGGCTCGTGAAGTAGAATGGAACCTAAAAATTTGGTCATTGTGGCTGGAAAATGTTGAAATATTGTAGCTTCGAAGAATCTTCTAATTATATTTGAGTTATTTGTTTATAGATAAAATCCCCTTTTGTGGATTATTGATCAAGTCGGGTCTTGTATAATATCAAATCCCCTTTTGTGGATTGATCAAACTATATTTGTATCGTGGTATTTGTAAATTTAGACCCTAGTAATTATAAAGTGGTTTTAGCCACTTCTAGGAGAAGTTGGATCGACCAAGTGAAGAGACACAACCCTAGCACCATCTCACACTTTTATTTATATGTGAGGTTGGTGTCTCATTTATGCACACTCACTCACTCATCTAATGCACATATCTTGAAGGAAGTTGCAGTTGCAGGAGGAAGGACAAGACAGGTGCATGCTCAGTCTTGGTCTGTCTTTGGTGTTTTGGTCTTAGTCTTGGAATTGTATTGACAATCTATTATTGAGGAAGTTTTTGTTGGGTTTTCTCCCCCAAGAGGGTTTCCTAGGATAAAATGTTGCGTACCTTCTGATTGTGTTTCTTTCAGTGATCCTATTTATACTGTTGTTTTGGAAATGCATTGAATTCTCATGTAATTTGGAAATAACCTAATAACAAAAATAAAAACTTAACATTGTATCAGAGCTTGATTAAATAGAGCATATTTCACTGGGTATCTTGACGTCTCTATTGTCGTACAAGAAAATTAAGGCTTTTTACTGAAGAGGAATTTTTGACCAAAAACCACCTTACCAAGTTTTCCCTACCCTAGCACATATTTTGACAACTTGAGAAAAAAAATTCAGTGGATGGATTCTTCGAAAATCCAAACCCTAGTTTTGATTAGTACCAGAAAACCAAAAAAATAAGAAACCATAACCAATACCAGAAGCACCAGTCCAGAAGTGCGCAAGTCCAGTTTAGGGGGTAAAATTTAGATTTTTCAAAACAGTCAGCTCCAGCAAACTCACCTCATCCCAGTGCATCTCCTGGTAAGATCATTTTCATTTTTTGAGCACTTTCATTTTCTGGTCATTTTCTTAGCTCTAGCTCAAGATGTCTACAAGCACCAAACTTGTTGACAAGTTAGAAGGTCTGGAAAATTTTTGTTCCTTGAAGTACATAATTGGACTCATTCTTGAAGAGAATGACCTTGAAAAATTCATAAAAGAAAATGTACCGGAAGTATAAGAAGTATATGATTAAGGCTAAAACAATAATTGTAGATTCCATTAAAGACCACTTGATCCCTCAAGTTTCTTCTAAGAATACTCCAAAAGATATGTTTTATTCCCTAACCATAATTTATGAGGGAAGGAATATCAACCGAAAGATGAACTTGAGAACCCAACTCAAGAATACAAAGATGCAAAAGGGACAAATATTTCAAGACTATTTCTCTAGGGTTTCTCAATTCAAGGAACTGTTAGAGGAAATTGGAGACAAATTAGATGAATATGAACTCATGATGACAACTCTTAATGGTCTCACAAGACCTTGGGATGCCTTCATCCAAACTATTTGTGTAAGAAAAGAGAAACTCAAATTTGAAAGTTTATGGGAAGAATGTGTTCAAGAAGAAGAAAGAGTGGCTAATCGAGAAGCCTCCCTATTAATAGATGAAGATAAATCCCTAGATGCTCATGCTAAGGGTGGACAGGGAAAGTCTCATTTTCAGAAGGAGACTCACTTTCATAAAGAGTCTCACTCTCCGAAGAGATTCCATAAATATCATAAAGGTCAAAGAAGGAAAAAAAAATTCTCCTCCTACCAGTGCTATCATTGTGATAAGATGAGACACATTGCTAAGAATTGTCCTACTAGAAGGGAAGAATAGAAGAAGATAAACAAAAAAATACATCATGCCCATGCGACAGAAGATGATGAGCCACCCAACAAGTTATCTAAAGAAGATATTGAAGAATATGTTTTGTTTTCCTCTCTCTCAAGATTTGTGACACATAGAGAGGATACTTGGATCATATATAGTGGTGCCTCTAAGCACATGACAGGTCAGAAGAACACTCTCTCCATACACATAGAGAAGGACTCCACCCAGAAATTTTCACTAGGAGATGATTATCATAAAGAGACTATTTGTCTCATACATGACAAATTGGACTAGGAATTTTCATACATGGCACTTTTACACATAATAAACATCACCATCAGATTCCCATAAGATATAGTGCATTTTGAAGTCAGAATTTTAGAATTCGATATAAAGGGCACTATTTGCACCACTATAAAGAATTTCAAACAAACAAAGTAGGGAAAGCATATATTTCCATCGGAAAAAAAACTCAATCAAAGGAATGGGAGAAGCCACCTACAAACTTGATTCATGAACTCCGATGAGAATGAAGGATGTACTCTATGTACCGGGTTTGAAAAAGAACTTAATTTCTATTTAAACCCTAGAAAGGTTTCAGGGTTGCATTCATAGATGGTGAAGTTATTATGTGGTCTAAAGGAAAAACTATAGAAGATGCAATTGTTATTGGAACAAAATAAGTTGGTTTGTACAAGTTAAAAGGTCACTCAGATGTAGCCTTGACTCACTCTACTAAAATTCCTTGTGAACTTTGGCATAGAAGACTAGCTCACATCAACTACAAATCCTTACCATATGTAAGAAAGGTAGTTATGGTTTTACCATAATTAAAGGTTGATCATGAAGGTGTATGCAAGGGATGTTTACTAGGAAGGAACATAAAGAATCATTTTCCAAAGAGAAACAATAAATCAAAAGGAATCTTGGAACTTGTCCACTCATATGTATGTGTTCCAATGCCATCAACCTATCTAAGCGGGTATGTATAATATGTATATTTTATCGATGATTACTCTCGTAATAATTGAGCTTATTTCTTGAAGTCAAAAGATGAAGTACTTAGAAAGTTCAAGTAATTCAAAACCTTGGTAGAAAAACTCTCTGAAAGGAAAATCAAGATACTAAGGTCAGACAATGGAAGAGAGTACACTTCAAATGAATTTGGAAGATTTTTCAGAGATGTCAATATTAAGAGGGAGCTCACCACTCCCTATAATTCTCAACAAAATGGTGTAGCAAAAAGAAATAATGGAATGATTATGGAAGTAGTAAAGACTATGATTCACGATCAAGATCTTCCAATGCACTTATGGGATGAAGCATCAAGAACAACAGTATATGTCCAAAACAAATTATCCCATGGTGCACTTGGATTCAAAACTCCTGAAGAAATGTTCAATGGAAAGAAGCCAGAAGTAAGCCATCTCAAAATATTTGGTTGTCTAGTATTTGTACACAATGCAAAAGAAAAGAGAACTAAGTTGGATCCTTCGGGAAAGAAGGGAATATTTGTTGGATACCGTGAGGTCTCTATGTCCTTCATAATTTACATTCTAGGTTATCATCATATTGAGATCAACAGAAATATAACCTTTGATGAATATGCAACACTCAAAATATCAAGGAAATTCCAGCTTGAAGAAGTATATGAAGAAGAACTTGTAGCTCCCAGAGTTGCATAACCCGTAAAGGAAGTTGTAGTTACCCCCGATGATGAGATTGCATAATATCATGATATGATAGAATCTTAAGAACCTCCCCGTATGATGATCTCTCACAAGAGAAAGCCAACTTGGGCGAAATAACTTCTTCAAGATGCAAAGAGGTATGGTTCCCCAGAAGGAACCATGAGACAAAGAAAGAAACCTAAGCCATTCTCAGAGGTGTGATCTCATAGAAAATTAACCTACTTGGTTTGAGGAAGTCGTTCAAAAGAAAGAATGGATGGACACCATGACAGAAGAATACCAGTCCATTATGAAGAATGATGTATGGGAAGTAGTTCCTAGACCAAAGAACAAAGACGTGGTATCTTCCAAATGGATATACAAAATAAAACATGTAGTAGAAGGAAGTATTGAAAAACATAAGGTAATATTTGTGGCTCATTGATTTTATCAAAAGGAAGGTATTGACTATGAAGAAACATTTGCTCTCGTAGCCATATACACTTCTATCAGAACCATCATAGCTCTTGCAGCCAAAATTAAGTGGAATTTTCACTAGATGGATGTGAAAAAAACTTTCTTAAATGGTGTTATTGAAGAGGAAATGTATATAGAACAAACACAAGGGTTTGAAGTTGAAGATAGAAAGACTCATGTTTGTAGGTTGAATAAATCTCTATACGGGTTGAAGCAAGCTCCTAGAGCTTGGTATGGTAGAATTGATAGTTTCCTGACAGGATTGGGCTTTACCAAGAGTAAAGTTGATCCTAACATATGCTTCAAGGTTATGAATGATGAGCTTGTTATATTGATAATATATGTGGATGATTTATTCTTGACAGGAGAAGAAAATATCATCACGGATTGCAAGAAGAAGCTCACTGCAGAGTTTGAGATGAAAGACCTAGGCTCGATGCATTATTTCTTAGGTCTTGAAGTTTTGAAGAACCAATAGAAGATATTCCTTGACCAAGGGAAGTATGCAGTTGAAATACTGAAGAGATTTGACATGTTGGAATGTAAAGTCATGAACACACCCATGGAAGTGAATTTGAATCTCCTAGTTGATACTTCGTCAGAGTTGGTTGGTGTTTCTCTATACAGATAGATTATTGGATCGTTGATGTATCTGACGAATATCAGGCCATATATATACTTTGTTGTGAACACCTCGAGTCAGTATCTAGTGGAGCCCAGATGTGTTCACCTTGTAGTTGCAAAACATGCGATAAGATACCTTAAGGGTACATTGCTTTATGGTCTCTGTTATATTGGAGATCATGACTTCAAACTGTATGGTTATATTGATTCAGATTGGGCTGGAAGTTCTTCAGACATAAAGAGGACTTCAAGATGTTGTTTCAGGTTTGGGTTAGCCATGACTTCATGGCAAAGAAGAAGCAATCCATTATTTCTCTTAGCATGACAGAAGCGGGGTACATTGCAACATGTTCCGCCAATTGTGAAGCCATATGGCTTCAGAAGTTGTTGACATGTTTGTTCGATCTGGATATGGAAGCCACCATGATTCTATGTGATAACCGAAGTTGTATAAATATGAAAGAGAACCTAGTGATCCATGATAATTCGAAGCACATAGAGATCCGATACGACTACATTTGTGATATGGTGCAGAGGGGAGCTATAAATCTCCAATATGTTGGCACAAATGAGTAGGTTGTAGATGTGTTGACCAAGACTCTATCTTGCATGAAGTTTGAGTACTTCCGAGACAAGATTTGTATAGTCCAAAAGGAACTCCCTCGAAAGGGGAAGTAATTCTGATGATACTATGGTATCCTGACCAACAATGAGTAGCTCCGTTAGGATTTTATATCCTATGGGATTGATCATCCCTGGGAATATCTCAAAGGTCTACTAAGGATAGTCTGTTAGAGTACATGTGCATGTATATGCCAACTCTGGTCAGTAGTGGTAGCTCAGTTGGGATTTTATATCCTATGGAATCTTATGATTCCTGGGCAGATCCTGAAGTTTCGATAAGGACAGTCTTTCAGAGTACCATGTGGTATCTTGTTAGGATTTTATATCCTAGGGAATCTTATGATTTATGGGCAGATCCTGAAGGTCAAGTAAGGACGGTCTACCAAAGTAACACAAATGTTGTTGCTAATGCACCTGTCTCATTATGTTGCCAGATGTTGATGATGATGTTCCAGCCTCGTGTTGTTGTTGATAATGTTATTCCAGCTTCATGTTGTTGATGATGATGTTCCAACCTTGTGTTGTTGATGATGTTGTTGTTCCAACTTCGTGCTATTGATGTTTATGTTTCAACTTCATGTTGTTGATGATGATGATGTTACTCCAGCTCCATGTTGTAAATGATGATGATATTGTTGATGAGAAAAACTTCTGATGATTTATAGATGTGCCAGTCAGTGTTCCAGATGTTGATGATGATGCTTCCCTCCTTCTCTTGATGATGTTTTATTGAGTTATGTTATTAGAATACCCTTCTCATTAAGGGGGAGTGTTGAAATATTGTAACTTCAAAGAATATTTTGATTATATTTGAGTTATTAGTTTATAGATCAAATCCCCTTTTCCAGATCGATTAAGTCGGGTCTTGTATAAGATCAAATCTCCTTTTGTGGATTGATCAAACTGTATTTTTCTAGTGGTATTTGTAAAGTAGGCCCCTAGTAATTATAAAGTGGTTGTATCCACTTCTAGGATAAGTCTACTCAACCAAGGGAAGAGACACAACCCTAGCACCATCTCACACTTGTATTTATATGTGAGGTTGGTGTCTCATTTACACACACTCACTCACTCATCTAGTGCGCATATCTTGAAGGAAACTGTTGTTGTAGGAGGAAGGAGAAGAGAGGTACATGATCAGTCTTGGTCTGTATTTGGTGTTTTGGTCTTATTATTGGCATTGTATTGACAATCTATTATTAAGGATGTTTTTGTTGGGTTTTCTCCCTTGTGAGGGTTTCCTGGGATAAAATGTTGTGTACCTTGTGATTGTGTTTTTTTCAATGATCCTCTTTATACTTTTGTTTTGGAAATGCATTGAATGCTCATGTAATTTGGAAATAACTTAATAACAACTGTAAAAAATTAAAATAAAAGGGGGATGATAATACAATGTTCTTCCAGTCTTATGCTAAAGGTAGAAATATCGCCAACACCATCTAGAGTCTTAAGGACTCTCAAGGAAGAAAGGTATCCTCCTTTGATGGAATGGATCACTTAGGTACGTAATACTTCCATTATCTGTTCAAATCTGACAAAAGGGTATCAATGGTTGACATTGTGAGGATGGCCCTTTACTTCTCGAGATTTGTTGGCAAAGATGAAAACACATCTCTCTTTGAGGAAGTCATGAAAGATGAACTCAAGGAAGTACTCCACAACTTTTAGAAGGATAACAACCCAGGTTTGGATGGTTGGACCATAGAATTATTTATTGGGATCTATAAACTCATTGGGACAAACATCTTACGGGTAGTAGAATAATCTCGATTTGAAGGCCACATGCATGCTCCTTTCAACTCCACTTTCATTGCTCTCATCCAAAAATATGATGATCCTTCTTCCTTGGATGAACTTATGCCTATCTCTCTTTGTAATTGCATTTACAAAGTGATCTCCAAAATCATAGCAAGAAGAATCAAGTCCATCAAGTCAGAGAATATCTCTCGGGAACAATTTGGTTTTTTGGAAGGTAGGAAAATTCATGAAGCTATCGGGGTGGCGCAGGAGGTGATGCATAGCCTAAAGTCTCGTAATGTGAAAGGGGAATTATTAAAGATTGATCTTTAAAAATCCTATGACCATGTTAGATGGATTTACATTCAGATGCTTCTAACTCACTTAGGTTTTGAGGTTCCTTTCATCAATTGGGTAATGTGTTGTATAACATCAGTTTCTTTTGCAATACTAATTAATGGTTCGGCCTCGTTTTTGTTTCATACGGAGAGGGGACTGAGGCAAGGATGCCACTTATCTCCACTTATTTTTTTGCTAATTGCAAAATTTCTCAGTAGAGGAAAAATCTCATGGTGAGTTCAAGGGTATTGCGATATATCCAAATTTAAACATCACCCACCTCCTTTTTGTTGATGATGTCTTGATATTCTACAACAATCAAATGGGTGATGCACAAAAGTTGTATGATATCTTGGAAATGTTTGGAAACGCCACATGTTGAAGATAAATGAAATAAAGTCCACCCTCTAAATTCACATCATGGATCTAGAACTACAGACGAGTTATATGGACCTTTTCCCCTTTGAGCAGCAGGAGCTGGAGAAAGGTCTCAAATATTTGGGTTTCCATATTAATCCAAACAATTACAGGAAAGAAGATTGGAAATGGCTTATATCTAAGCTAGAAAAATGTTAAAAGGGTGGAGCTTTAGGTGGCTATCTCATGCAGGCAGGTTAGTGATGGAAAAATCTGTCTTTGAAGCCATCCCAGTTTATTGGATGTCCTTAGCTTGGATTCCAAAAGGTTTCTTGGAGATAGCTCGAAAACTCTATTTTAAATTTATTTGGGTTGGCACAAAGGATCAGTTTGTTTCTCCCTGGGTTAAATGGAATGCAATGGCGATTCCAAAAACTCTGGGAGGATGGGGGCTCAAAAATTTTTTTTTTTACCAAGGCATTATCAGCTAAGTCAATTTGGAGATTGATCACCTTTGAAAATTTGTGGACTCAGGTGGTGTACCAGAAATATATCTTCTCAGAATCTATTGAGGAATGGATTCATAACCCTTTGAAAAAAATCTCAAATTGCACAATATTTTGGAAAGAAATTTTCCACTCTTTTTTTTATTGGGGAAGGCTTAGCATGGATAATAGGGAAAGGATCAAAAGTCAGAATAGGGGAGGACCCATGGCCTGGTAGTGGAAATATCCATATTCTCCCTAACAATTTGGCACAACTTCTAAATGAAAATGGGGTGTTTTATCTAAACCAAATATTTGATTGATGTGCTCCTATATTTGGGTTCAAGAGTGGAAAACTGGCGACCAGGTTGGGTTGAAAGACCAATTTTTAGAAGTTTGGGAAAAATACAGAAGAAGCCTAAAAAATGCCCATATATGCATCACTGAAAAGGAGGATGAATTGGTTTGGAAACATTCCCCTTTTGGGGAATACACGCTGAAACTTGGGTTTACCCAATTGATGATAGATCTTCATCACCAGGAGCCTATTTGGTTTTGGAAGGAGTTATGCAAGGGGTTATGCAAGATAAAATGTCCCTTGAAAGCTTGCATCTTCATGTGGTGTCTAATTAAGAACAAGATCCCCACTTGGGACAGAATAAAAAATAGGATGATAGGAGGGCCATGATGGTGCCCTTTATGCAAAGGAGATGATGAGACTGGAGTGTATCTTTTCCTTTTTTTCCCTTTTTCCAGACACATTTGGGATGAGTGCTCGTGGATGTTGGGACAAATGTGTCAGTGGCAAGGGAATTCAATGGAAGAAGCTTCGAAATTTTGGCTTGCACAACCTATGAATAGAAACATAAAGGCCCTACCCTTAATTTTGAATTGGGGGATTTGGCTCGCCAAGAATGCAATGATTTTTCAAGATAAACCCTCCCTTCTAGAGCTACTAGTCATCCATGGACTAAGTATTCTATAGCATTATCCTCAAGAAAATGGAGTCAAGAGAGGAAGAGTGATTCAAGAAGTCTCAGTTGATCCAAATAGGCCCTGAGCCTATTTTGATGGAGCCTCAAAAGAAAAAAACACCTGTAGTGGTGGAGGAGCAGTATTGTTCCTCTCATACAGTCAATTTTTTAGACTCAAAATGGGGCTAGGCCCTGGTAGGAACAACTATGTAGAACTTATGTCTCTCAAATTGTTGTTACTCTTTGCTTTGGAAAAAAAATGTCCATTCTATTCATTTATTTGGTGATTTATTGTTGGTTATAAATTAGATTCAAAAATATAAGAGATTCCACAACATCATTTTGTGTCCTTTGCTTCAGGAAATCTTTAGAATTTTGGTCTCTTTTGACAGCTACTCTCTTCGTCATGTTTATAGGGAGCGCAACTAGGAAACAATCTCTCTCTGTAAAGAAGGTCTATAGATGGTTGTTGGGACATGGATGATCAGGGAAGACATGGATGGTTCAAAAATTTATTGCATGCACATGTATTTTATGGATTTTTCGGGCCACGTGTTTATTTTTGTCTCGGCTTGACATAGTCTTGGTATCGTTTCTTCTGGATCACAGGGGGTGGATGTCTCCTGGTTTTTTTTCTCTCCTTTTCTGTGAGAAGGTTCTACCTCTTATCAATTTTTTTTGTATTATTTTTTTTTTTTTTCAATTGGGGCTGGTTTTAGATAGGCCTATAAAGGATGTGTCCTAATGATACTTGTAGCATATTCTATGTATCACAATCTAGGAGTTTTGATGTCCCTTTAGCTTTCAATGATAGTTTTAGAGGATGCTTCCTCATCTTGTATTGTGGCAAAGACTGTAGACTTTGGATTAGTTCTTTTTCTCTCTTTTCTTCGAACTCATACATGCTCGGCATGTATCTTCAAAATATAAATTTCTATTCTCCAACAGATGAAATTATATTTACGCTTTTTTCCTCAGATTTTTTTTTTGATAAAACGTAATATGATCCCTAATCATTATTAAACCTAAATCATAAAAACTATAATCAATGTCACCTATTAACTCTAATTCCCATAACCCTTAACCTCTAAATTCGAAACCCCTATAATCATAACCCATATAACCCCTTATTACTACAACCATGAAGTAATATAAATGATATAATGTATTAGACCTAACCCCCCTTAATACCTATAATGTGTAACTCATGTAAACCCTTTAACTGCTTACTCTATAACTCTAAGTACCTATAAACTTCATGACCTAAACCCATATAATCACAACACTTAATCCATATCCCATATAACTCATATGTCCCTTAACCCTCTGAGTACCTATAAACTTCATGACCTAAACCAATATAATCACAACACTTAATCCATATCCCATATAACTCATATGTCCCTTAACCCTTGTAGAAATATATCCCTATCACTCTTATCACTATTAACCTTTAAATCTTAAAACTCATAACCTCTATAATACGTAATTGTTATAAACCCTATATCCTCTATCTCATATAACCCTTAAAAATCATAACCTCTAATATTTAAAACCATTAACATATAACATTTATAACCCTATAATTCATAATCCCTAACAATTAAAACATGTGACTCCTAACACCTATAACGTCTAACTCCTCTAATTGTTAATTCCTTTGAATTTTTACATATGATGTTTATAAAATTGAATCCATAATCCCAAAATCATATAATCTCTATAAACCATTATCACTAACCCATATAACCCTTAACACATAACAACTATACACACTTAATATATTCCCTAATCATTATTACCCCTTAACCGTAACCCATGTAATCATTAATGTACCCATTAACCCTAATTTCCATAATGCTTTACCTCTATACTCCAAACCCCTATAATCATAACCCATGTAATATCTGACTACTATAACCATGAACCATTATAAATAATATAATTCCTCACACCTAACCCTTATGACTTCTCTAAATCCTAACCTAAAGTACCTATAAAATCTATGACCTTAACCCTTATAATCATAAAACATAACCCATTTCACATATAACCCATATAGGCCTATATCCCTATCACGCATAGCCACTAAATCTTGAAACCCCTTAACCCTATAGCACCTAACTATTATAAACCATATATCCCCTACCTCATGTACCTCAAATAATAAACCCTCATATTTTAAACCCTAGTATATAACCTTTATAAACCCTAATAATTGACCTATATAATATTCAACATTCTAACTCCTAATATTATCCCTAACCCCTATAATCCTAAACCACTCATCCATAACCCCATTTGAAACATTACCCTTAACCTCTATAATAACTTATTCTATAACATTAAAACCATTAACACATATGATCCTTCACACCTAACATCGAATCTCTAATCCATATATATTGTATCATCCTCAACCACAATGGACATTGATACAATCTAAACATTATAACCCCTAATGCTTATAATTATTAACAGTTATCATCTCTTAAACCTTATGTCTCTTGTAACCTATAAGACCCATAACCATTAACACTTATAACCCCCATCATATATATGACATAACACATATAATTGCTAACTCACATATCCCTTAATCCCTATAACACCTAACCCCTTTAATTCATTTAACCCCTATCTCCTATAACATATAATGCATTACCTCTAAATTCTATAACCCATAACCATATAATCACTATATATTATAACCATTATCATCCATAACCTCTAATATAACTCTTATAATGTCTAACTCTTTATAGCTCCTAATTTCTAACCCTTGTCACCCTTAATGCCTATTAACCCATATAAACCCTAATATAAT
>ML786913.1:172284-194294 GCA_009831015.1 Picea engelmannii | reverse complement strand
CTCAAGTACAAGGAAATCATACAAGTGTTACAATCTAAGATTGAACAAAGTTGTGGAAAGCATCAACGTAACAATTGATGAAACAGGCAGACCAAAATCAAAGGAAGAAAATGAATCAATGAAACAACCCTTAGAAGAAGAAGTAGAAGATGAAGAGAATCTGATAGAAGCAGAAGAGAAAATTCAGCAAGTGTCTCCAAAGACACCAAGTAAACAAGTACAGAAGAATCATCCTTCATATCAGATTATCGGAAACAAAGATGCAGGAGTTGAGACTAGAAGAAGAATCCGTTCACCAGAAAAAACACACCTAACACTCTTATCTACAATTGAACCAAACTATTTTAAAGAAGCCAACAAGGATGAATTTTGGAATAAGGCCATGGATGAAGAATTGGATCAAATAGAGAAAAATGACACTTGGGAATTGGTTCCAAGACCAAAGAATAAGAATGTGATCGGCACAAAATGGGTTTTCAGGAATAAATTGAATGAAGATGGACATGTTACAAGGAACAAAGCTAGATTGGTATGTAAAGGATATGCACAGATTGAAGGAATTGACTTTGAAGAGACATTTGCCCCAGTTGCCAGAATGAAAGCAATCTGTTTTCTTTTAGCTTATGCATGCTCCAAAAATATTAAAGTATATTAGATGGATGTAAAATCATATTTTCTAAATGGGGAACTTGAAGAAGAAGTCTACATTGAACAACCGGAAGGATTTCAGTTGTCAGAAAACACAGAGTATGTGTGTAAATTAAAGAAGGTCGTGTATGGTCTAAAAGAGGCTTCTAGAGCATGGTACTCTAGATTGGATAAGTATCTGCAGCAGGTAGGGTTCAGAAAAGGAAGTGCAGACAACAACCTCTAGATCAAGGTAAGTCAAGGTAAAATTTTATTAGTTGAAGTTTATGTTGATGATATTATTTTTGGTAGTGATGATGACAGGTTAAGCCAGAAATTTGCAAAAGATATGCAGAATGAATTTGAAATGTCATTACTTGGAGAACTATCCTTCTTTCTAGGAATTCAGATATGTCAAAAGCAACCAAGGAATTTTTATTTCTCAAACCAAGTATATCAGAGAAATGTTGAAGAGGTTCGGAATGGAAGATTGCAAACTAGTTATCATTCCCATGCAAACCAGTTGCAAGTTGAGCAAAGATGATGATTCGAAGTCTACAGATCAGAGGCAATATAGGTCAATGATTGGTAGCCTACTATATGTGACAACATCCAGACCAGATGTAATGCAAGCAGTTGGACATGTGGAACAATTTCAAGCAACACCAAAGGAATCACATGTATTAGCAATGAAGAGGATTTTCAGATATCTCAATGGAACAGAAGAGTTTGGACTATGGTATCCAAAAGGAAAGGATCTATCACTAATTGCCTACACATACGCAGATTGGGCAGGTTGTATTGATGACCGATGAAGCACCAGTGGAGCAACATTCTACTTGGGTGAGTGTTTAATATCATGGATAAGAAAGAAATAATCATCAGTATCTCTATCTACAGTCGAGGCAGAGTATATTGCAGCAGCAACATGTTGTACACAGGTTTTTTGGATGAAACAAACTTTGACAGATATACAGGTTGAGTATGATGATCCCATTCCAATATATTGTGATAATACAAGCGCCATCAATATCTCAAAAAACTCAGTGATGCACTCCAAGACAAAGAAAATTCCAATCAAGCATCACTTTCTACGGGAACATGCTGTAGAAAATAACATCATAGTTGAGTATGTGGGCACAAAACAACAAGTGGAGTACATCTTTACAGAACCACTTCCACGGGAAGCCTTTGAATATCTTCGCCAAAGACTTGGAGTTATTTCTACTCCAAAATGAATGCTTTTTTAATGCCTATCTTATATGTCTTAGATGTACACGAGGAAGCACCATAAGAGGACAGTTCAGGCAGGGGGAGCAGCCCCAGATGGAAAGATACCTTTGCCATTGATGACAAAGGGGGAGAGATTTATCAAATGTAGAGGAAAGAGGCATGGTTCCAGGGGGAGAAGATTTATCAGATGCAGAGGATAGAGGCATGGTTCCAAGGGGAGCATGAGTGATATGATTTCATTATTGCATCAGAGTGTTGCCATCAATGCCAAAGGGGGATATTGTTGATTAAGGTTGGTTGTCGTTGATGTCAACCCTTGAAGAAAGCCCCATAGCACAAAGGTTTAGGTAATGGACCCAAGATTGTTTAATGTAAAGATGACTCATTATTGTTTTTTCATGGTTGATAAGAAGTAAATATGGATGAACTCCAAAGTGGTCCCCTTATGGTGAAATCTTTCACGGGAATACGCTTTGCGGAGTGAGAAAGCCCATGCTTAATTGTGGAATAATGAGATGAAGGACAGTGAATTTCTCAGTGAAACTATCCTATATGGATAGTGCCTGTCATGTCGTCTTCGGTGGTATGTGGAACGTCACATAACTCCTCATGGTTAGATATTTATGACCATATGAAGTTGGAGAGCCCCTCATAAGTCTTATAGAAGCCCCCAAGGGTCAAAGTGCCTTGCAAAAGAAATTATTTTAAATGAAGAAGCCCTAAAATAAGGAAAGTGTAAGGCTACATGAAGATATAAATAAGAGGCAAAGCTCACTCATTAAACACACACTTGTACATATTGTATATCTATTTTCTTGTGTAAAGATTATTGTAAATACTTGTGGATACATATGAAGTGGTGAACGTTTGAGGTAGCACAAAGGGTTGACAGCGAAATTCTTGGAATTACAGCAAAACCCTATTTTATGAGGTGTACGTGGGATGTCTATGTACAAGGTGCATACATGTTGAGTTATACACTGGTTGTATGTGTACAAGGTGTGAACATGCTGAGCTATACGCAGGTTGTCTGTGTACAAGGTGCGTACATGCTAAGTTATACGCGGGATGATAGTGTATTAGGGTTGCGTACATGTTGGTAAATCCATGGAAACTTGAATAGATGAAGATGCTGAGGTTTTATATTCTGAGATCAAGCTCCCAGGAAGGTCTAAAGTGCTCAGATACATCAGATCCATCCATTGGTTCAAAAGGTATGTCTTATTTCTATGAATAGTTGGATTTTGATGTATGCATGAGGAATGGCAATAGAGATTTGAGGATTCTCCCTAGAGAGACTAGTGGCTTCATGGGATCTTCTGCATAAGTCAGATCTACAGAAATACAGTGTTGGTATATTCATCATTAATACTTCTTGTGAGGAACATCTTGTATTTCTTGGCATATGGATAAAGGTTTTTATGGTACATGGTTGAGAGATTGTATTTGATGTATTGAGAAAATGAATATCAGAAAGGGGTTGATGAATAAGATCATGTGAGGGATATTATACTTGTTCATGATTACACATACCTATATGACACATGACTAGAGAAAGACATACTTTCCTTGAGTAAAGGTTATATATGAGGATGCATGCACAGGGTACAGTTACAGTCTGGATACAGTGACAGGTTACAGATCTATGTGAAAGAAGTTACAAAGGATTAGAAGTTTTCAAGAAAAAGGAAACCCTAGTTTTCAAAAGGAATATGTAGATTGCATAACAGTTTGGTAGCATACATACATGGGCTTCATAACATATAGGGCACGTACATACGCGGATTGCAGCACTACAAGTTGCGTATATGTTGTATTTTTGTAGATACATGTTCAGTTCAAGTACAATTTGATTACAGGGCAGTTGTACAGATTGGATACAAGTCAATGTTATAGGTTGATACAATTGTACAACAATATATCTCGCAGTGATAATTTGACAGTGGTTCCATCATTCTACTTATACTTAAAGGTAGTTGGATGGGGCAAGGACATGTGGTTGTAGCCACCTTCCAGTTGTAACCGAAGAACACAGGGGGTTGTAGCCTCCTTCTGGTTGTAGCTAGAGAATTGGGGAGTTGGAGCTTCCCTTAGGTTGTAGCCTGAGAAACTAGAGGGTTGGAGCCTCCTTCTAGTTGCAGTTGGAAAACAAAGGAAGTTGGTGCTTCCAATGAATGTAATTCTTCAAGACATATAAGAAAAAGCATTTTGTGGTTTTCTCCCGATTTGGGTTTCCACGTAAAACACTGGTGTACTGTGTATGTGTGTGATTGTTCATTTCTTATTTCTCATTATTGGATAATAATTCTACATTGATATAACACTTGGATTATTTGAAGAAAAAGTGATGCAGGAGCATCGTTGGCAAGTGCGCAGAGGCAGGACCACTCAACACGTGTGAGTTCTTTCAAAAATTCAACGTTGATAGTTGCAACCGTTTTTTTTGAAATCCACCTTCACTCAGCGTCGGAATTCACCTTTGGAGGCACGCTTGAACCGATGTCGAATTTTACCCTTTGAGGCATGTTTTGAAAATTGTAAACAGAGAAGGAGTTTCCACTTCGACTCTGGAATGCGACTGAACTAAGGTAGCGTAGGATGAATCTTAGAGTAGGAAAGTAGCCAGGGGAAACCCTAGAAACATCTTTTGAGTTATGTAGAAGTTGAGACACCCAGTTAGGGAGAGAGAGTTGGAATATAGAGAAAAATTAGCTGTAAGAGAGAACAACGAGTTAGCAAGAGGAAAATATTTTTGAGTTACTGTAATTTTGAATCTAATCTGTAGCCATTGGGCACTTGTGAATATAACAGAATGGAAAATTGATCCAAATGTGTTGAGCTTGGACTGTGTGTATTTTCCTGTTATTTTTTGTTTTATAAACAAGTGAATGGAACTGTGATATTTTGACAGTTTCAATTGTTTCTCTTCATTTGGATCTTTGCAGGGTGTGCATCAAGCCAAGGAGGAACGCTGTGGAATTGTTTTCTCTCCACTAGGAGCTCTGCAAGGTGTTCATAGAGCCATAGAAAAAACTTCGTGAATCTGAGCTATCGAACTCCCTCAAATGCAAGGAGTGCGCGAGAGCCAGAGTCTGAACCAGACAAATCTCAGGAGGAATAACACTTCAGAAAGTGTTATTGGGATCCAGGAACCCATTCCTTGGAAGGAGCGAAGACCGAGTCTTCGCAAACTTAGAAATCTCCTAAGTCGAAATTGAGTAAAATCTCAGGAGGAAGAACGTCGTCGAGCATTGGATCGAGGTGGAAATCCCAGCAAGACGTCCGATTGAAGGAAGGAGCACAGGCTTTAACCCTGCATGGATCCAGGAGGAGAGTTCGAAAATCTGAACGGATGGTGGAGAATCCTCGAGGAGGAACATTGAAACCCCACAGGCCATCGGATCAGGTAGAGCTGTGAGGAGGTTAGCGGTGAGAGTTTCTCGACGTTCATTTTGGGACTTCGGGTACCAGGAGGTGGAAGGACAGAGGCTCTTGTCCTTCAGAACCCCGAATCACGAAATCACGAAGTTGCAATTCAATCAGAGTCGTCAGTCATAGGAAGATCTGGACCGTTTGTCCATTTCGTGACTTCGGGTACTGGGAGTTGGAAAGACAGAGGTTCTAGTCCCTCAGAACCCCGAATCGTGAAATAACAAAATCGCGATTCGACGTGAGTCATCGATCACAGGGATTATTGCGAGCCGTTGATTGAACTCCAAGGCATTTCGGCATTTCGACACTCGAGCATTTCGACTTTTTGACGACCGGAGACTCCAAGGAGCAGGGATACCCTTTGTACCCTGATTTCGCGAAACGCAAAATCCCAAAATTAATAGGCGTCGGGCCTTTCGGCTTTTCGGTGACCAAAGAATCCAAGGAGAAGGGATACTCTTTGTATCTTAATTTCTCGAAACACGAAATCCTGAAATTGAGAGGTGTCGGGCATTTCGGATTTTCGGCAACTAGAGGTTTTAAGGAGCAAGGACATCCTGCGCATCCTGATTTCGCGAAACGCAAAATCCTGAAATCGAGAGGTGTCGAGCATTTTAGTTTTCGGTGACCAAAGGTTCTAAGGAGAAAGGACATCTCGCGCATCCTGATTTTGTGAAATGTGAAATCCTGAAAGAATAGGCGCCAGGTATTTCGGATTTTCGGCGATTGGAGACCCTAAGGTGCAAGGATATCCCTTGCATCCATATTTCGTGAAACGCAAAATCCCAAAGGAGCGAGCACCGACCATTTCGACATTTCAGCTACCAAAGGTTCGAGAGACCAAAATACTAGACACTTGACTCGGGAAGTCACGGTCCCTGATAAGCGCCTTTTTGGCTTGGTACTTGGTCACAGCCCTTGGTCACGCATTGTGGGAGCTCACGTTTGATGCCCAAAAAAGCCAACTGAGTATTCGTAAGGGACCTGTGTAATTGTCCGAAGGGTTCCAGTTCAGAACTAGAAGAGCCATTTCAGCTCCAGAATCAGAAGATCCTGACCGGGAGGTTACGCAGCCCTTAGGAGGGATAGGGGGTCTGCATCAGGTGGTATCAGAGCCCATTTTTCGTCTGTATATTTCAGGCGAAGGAGGAAAAAAAAGGAGACATAAAACTCAGAGTTGTACTCTGTGTGTGATAGACAGTCAACACAATGCCACCAAGAAGACGAGATCCACCTTTAGCCAATCGTGTTGTAGAAAGGGAGATGCGAGAGTTTCACGCCCAAATGGAAGCAATGGAAGCAGCACAGAGAAGAGCACTTGACATTGGGGATGTCAGTGATGCGGAAAGTGAAGAGGCTGAGGTTGAAGAAGCTATAGGAGAGGATGCTGCAGAAGAACGTTTGTTGAGAGCAGTTGCCAGATTGGGAGGCAGAGCTAAGATAGAGGTCCCCATGTATGAGGGAAATCTAGATGTTGAAGAACTATTGGACTGGATAAGGTACATGGACAAACACTTCGACTATGAAGATGTCGATGAGGAAAAGAAGGTGAAGTAGGTAGTCACCAGGCTAAAAGGGCATGCAACACTGTGGTGGGACGAACTGCAGGCTGAGAGGAGAAGTAAAGGCAAACAGAGGATTAACAGTTGGGATAGGATGGTAGCCAAACTGAAGGCTAAGTTCATACCCAAAGACTACCAGATCAATCTGTTCAGGAAGCTACAAAACCTAAGATAGAAAGGGATGACAGTCAAGGAGTACACCGAGGAGTTCTACTGGCTAAGCATCAGAATTGGACAAAGGGAGAGAGAGGAAGAAAGAGTCGCCAGATATATAAATGGCTTGAGATATGAAATCCAGGACGAGCTTAGCATGATGTCAGTAAGGAATGTGGAAGATGCTTATCAGTTTGCGCTCCAGGTAGAGGAGAAGATGACCAGAAAATAGAACCAGCGAGGAAGAGGTAAGAGCTTGATCCCAAGAAAAAGTAAGGGATTTAACTGTGACAGAGCAAATCAGTCTAAGGACGAGGCTGAGAAACCACACAATCACTCAGAACGAGGAGGAAGTTCACGAGGGAGATAGAATGGTGGAAGAAACTCTTCTAGAGGAAGAGGCAGAGGAGGAGTAAAGTGTTATAACTATGGAAATATAGGGCACATGTCTTGGGAGTGTCCTGAGAAGAAGAAGGAAGGAGGAGAAGCTCACATTTCATAAGCACAACGAAGAGATGTTGAGACAGAAGGAGCAAAGGATGGAGCATCCCTGATATTGAGAAAAGTTCTCTTAAAACCAGAGGAAAAAATTGAAAAGCCAGTGCAGAGAAATAGTCTCTTTAGGATAGCTTGCAAGACTAAGGATAAAGTATGCAAGGTAATCATTGATAGTGGGAGTACTAACAACCTAGTATCCACAGAGATGGTGGAGAAATTGGAGCTGAAGACAAATGCACATCCAAGGCCATACAAAGTCTCATGGCTGCAAAAAGGACACTAGGTAACGATCGCTAAACAATGCCTAGTTGAAATTAAAATAGGAGGATATAAATATCAAATCCTATGTGATGTAATTCCCATGGACGTATGCCACATTTTGTTGGGGAGACCATGGAAGTTTGACAGAAATGTCATTCATGATGGAAAGAAGAATACATATACATTGGAGAAGAATGGTAGGATGCATATGTTGTTGTCAATGGAGGAGAAGAGAGTGAAAGAGGAAGCCAACACAAGCATACTTCTCATGAGTGGAAAGGAACTCTTAAAAGAAGTCAAGGAAGAAGAGGAGATGCAGTTCATTGTGGTGAGGAAGCCCAGAGTCATCCTTACAAGTACATCAGTGAATGATCTACCTGAAGAAGTTCAGGAGCTGCTGGATAATTTTGTTGATATAGTGGTGGATGAGTTGTCAAACTCATTGCCACCCATCAGGAGTATCAGTCATCATATCGACTTGATACCAGGAGCAAGCCTGCCAAACAAGGCATCATACAAATTAACACCTCGAGAAAATGAGGAGGTGAAGTACCAAGTCCAAGAGTTGCTGGATAAGGGCTTAGTCAGAGAAAGTTTGAGCCCCTGCGCAGTACCAACTGTGTTAAGCCCAAAGAAAGATGGAGGATGGAGAATGTGCACAGACTCTAGAGCCATCAACAAGATCGCCATCAAGTACAAATTTCCTTTACCAAGAATGGATGACTTAATGGATAGCTTAAGTGGAGAAAATTTATTTTCCAAGATAGATCTAAAAAGTGGATATCACCAGATCAGGATGAGAGAAGGTGATGAATGGAAAACAACCTTTAAGACGAATGAAGGCCTGTATGAGTGGCTAGTTATGTTGTTTGGCTTAATGAATGCCCCGAGCACTTTTATGAGGCTGGTGAAAAAAATTCTGAAAGATTTCATTGGCAAGTTCGTGGTTGTATATCTGGACGATATACTAGTCTTTAGCAGGACTAAAGAGGAGCATTTGAGACACCTAACGCTAGTAATGAGGAGGTTACAGCAGGAGAAGTTGTTGATCAATTTGAAGAAATTCTCTTTTATGAAGACAGAACTCATTTATTTGGGTTTCGTGATCTCTTCGAATGAACTGAAGATGGATCTAGAGAAGGTGAAAGCGATCAGAGAATGGTCGTCACCAAGGAGCATGTTCGAGGTAAGGAGCTTTCATGGTTTAGCAAGTTTTTATAGAAAGTTCATTAGAGACTTCAGTGGGATTTGTGCACCAATGATGGATACAGTGAAGAAGCGGCACAAGTATTTTAAATGGATAGAGGAGGCTGAAAAGAGCTTCAATATATTGAAGGAGAAGATAACAGAACAACCAATTCTGGTCTTGCCGAATTTCGAAAATACATTCCAGGTAAGATGTGATGCAAGTGGAGTTGCAATAGGGGCAGTTTTGAGTCAGGACAATTGACCTATTGCCTATTTCAGCAAGAAGATGAATGGGCCTAAGAGGAAATACTCCACATATAAAAAGGAGTTCTATGCCATAATTCAAGCATTGAATAAATGGAGGCATTATCTTGTCCCGCAAGAGTTTATCTTGTACAGCGATAACCAGGCTTTACAATTCATAACCCGACAAGAAAAACTAAACCAGAGGCATGCAAAATGGGTTGAATATATGCAAAATTTTACTTTTGTCATAAAACATATTGCTAGGAATGCTAACAAGGTTGTTGATGCGTTAAGCAGGAGATGTTTAATTCTGCAGGAATTCTAGGTGAAGACCTTGGGGTTTGAACACCTTAAGGATATGTATTGTGATGATACATATTTCAAGGAGGCCTACGAAGAATGTACAAGCCCTGTACTGAGAGACAAAAATCAGTGGACAAAGTATATGGTTCAGGAAGGATTGTTGTTCAAAGGAAATCAATTGTGCATACCAAGATTCTCAATGAGGGATAATCTTCTAAAGGAGAAGCATAGTGGAGGATTGGCTGGACATTTTGGCCATGATAAAATGTTTACACAGTTGAGCAGCTCGTACTATTGGCCAGGTATGAGAACAAATGTGATAAATTTGGTGAACAGATGTAGAATCTGCCAACATGCAAAGGGGAAAAGACAAAACACTGGATTGTATCAACCATTGCCAATACCAGAGAGGCCTTGGGATGCAATAAGCATGGATTTTGTGTTGGGATTGCCGAGAATACAAAGGGGATTTGACTCCATATTTGTGGTGGTGGATAGATTTTCAAATATGGCACATTTCATCCCATGCCATAAGACTAGTGATGCAACACATGTTGCAAATCTATTTTTCAGAGAAGTTGTGAGACTTCACGGCCTACCCAGGAGCATTGTCTCAGATAGAGACACAAAATTTGTTGGTCACTTTTGGAGGACATTGTGGAAGAAGGTGGGGACAGATTTGTCCTTCAGCTCAGCTTATCACCCTTAGACAGATGGGCAGACTGAGGTGATAAATAGAAGTTTGGGAAACTTATTGAGAAGCCTGGTTACTGAACACCATAAGAAGTGGGATCAGATTCTGCCACAAGCAGAATTTCCATACAATGAATCACCAAATAGAAGCACTGGAAGCAGCCCGTGCCAAATACTCTATGGAATGCAACCCAGGGGAGTGTCTAAGTTAAGGGACTTGGAACAGGGAGAGATTAGAAGCGCTGGAGCAGGGGATTTTTCTGTTGAGATGCAAAGACTCCATGGTCGGATCAAAGAACAATTTCAGAGTTCTAATCAGAAATACAAACATAGAGTTGATCAGCATCGCAGGGAAATTCAATTTGAAGTGGGAGATCAGGTTTTAGGACATCTCAGGAAGGAAAGATTCCCTAGGGGAACATATAAAAAATTGAAGATGAAGAAGATAGGACCCTATAAGATCTTGAGAAAGTTTGATGCAAACGTCTATGAGATTGAACTGCTAGATGGTGTGGGCATTTCACTCATATTCAATGTTTCAGACCTGTATCCTTACAAGAAATATGACACAAAAGGGTCAAAAGATCAAGGAAAGATTCAGTGGAAGAAACAGATGCCTATAGCAGAAAAGCCACAGATGGAGAAAATTGTTGATCAGAGGATTGGCAAAAAAACCAGGAGAAAGACTTATTTTGAGTATCTGGTCAAATGGAAGGGACACCCAATAGAAGATGCCAGTTGGGAAAATGAAGCTGCTATCTAGAAGCAGGGAAAATCAGTAGAGGAGCTCATGGACAGGAGTCCATGAATTTTTTCTCAAGGGGAGTATGATGCAGGAGCATCGTTGGCAAGCACGCAGAGGCAGGATCACTCAACACATGTGAGTTCTTTCAGAAATTCAACATTGATAGTTGTAGCCAATTTTTTTGAAATCTACCTTCACTCAGCGCCAAAATTCACCTTTGGAGGCACGCTTGAACCAATGCCGAATTTTACCCTTTGAGGCACGTTTTGAAAATTGTAAACAGAGCAAGAGTTTCCACTTCGGCTCTGGAATGCAACTGAACTAAGATAGCATAGGATGAATCTTAGAGTAGGCAAGTAGCCAGGGGAAACCCTAGAAACATATTTTGAGTTATGTAGAAGTTGAGACACCCAGTTAGGGAGAGAGAGTTCGATTACAGAGAAAAATTAGTTGTAAGAGAGAACTGCGAGTTAGTAGGAGGAAAATGTTTTTGAGTGAATGTAATTTTGAATGTAATCTGTAGCCATTGGGCACTTGTGAATATAACAGAATGGAAAATTGATCCAAATGTGTTGAGCTTGGACTGTGTGTATTTTCCTGTTATTTTTCGTTTTATAAACAAGTGAATGGAACTGTGAGATTTTGGCAGTTTCAATTGTTTCTCTTCATTTGGAGCTCTGCAAGGTGTGCATCGAGCCAGGGAGGAATGTTGTGGAATTTTTTTCTCTCCACTGGGAGCTTTGCAAGGTGTGCATCGAGCCAGAGAGAAAATGCTATGAATCTGAGCTATCGAGCTCCCTCAAACTCAAGGAGTGCGCGGGAGCCAGAGTCTGATCCAGACAAAGCTCAGGAGGAATAACACTTTGAAAAGTGTTATCGGGATCTAGGAACCCATTCCCTGGAAGGAGCGAAGACCGAGTCTTCGCAGACTTAGAAATCTCCTAAGTCGAAATCGAGTAAAAGCTCAGGAAGAAGAACAGCGTCGAGCGTTAGATCGAGGTGGAAATCCCCGCAGGCCATCTGATTGAAGGAAGGACCAGAGGATTTAACCCTGCATATATCCAAGAGGAGAGTTTGGAAATCCAAACGGACGGTGGAGAATCCTCAAGGAGGAACACCGAAACTCCGCAGGCCATCGGATCAGGTAGAAATCCGAGGAGGTTAGCGGCGAGAGTTTCTCTACGTTCATTTCGGGACTTCGGGTACCAGGAGGTGGAAGGACAGAGGCTCTTGTCCTTCAGAACCTCGAATCATGAAATCATGAAGTCGCGATTCGATCAGAGTTGTCAGTCACAGGACGATCTGGACCGTTGGTCCATTTCGAGACTTCGGGTACCGGGAGTTGGAAAGACAGAGGTTCTAGTCCCTCAGAACCTCGAATCATGAAATAGCGAATTCGTGATTCGATGTGAGTCGTCGATCACAAGGATTATTATGAGTCGTTGATTGAATGCCAAGGCATTTCGGCGTTTCGGCATTCAGGCATTTCGGATTTTTGGCGACCGGAGACTCTAAGGAGCAGGGATACCCTTTGTACGCTGATTTCGTGAAACGCAAAATCCCGAAATTAATAGGCACCGGGCCTTTTGGCTTTTTGGTGACCGGAGACTCCAAGGAGCAGGGATACTCTTTGTATCCTAATTTCGTGAAACACAAAATCCTGAAATCGAGAGGTGATGGGGATTTCATCTTTTCAGTGACCGGAGGTTCTAAGGAGCAAGGATATCCCGCGCATCCTGATTTCGCGAAATGCAAAATCCTGAAATCGAGAGGTGCCGGGCATTTTGAATTTTTGACGACCGGAGGTTCTAAGGAGCAAGGACATCCCGCGCATCCTGATTTTGCGAAACACGAAATCCTGAAAGAATAAGTGCCGGGTATTTCGGCTTTTCGATGACGGAGACCCTAAGGTGCAATGATATCCCTTGCATCCAGATTTCGCGAAACGCAAAATCCCGAAGGAGTGAGCACCGACCATTTCGTCATTTCGGCTACCAGAGGTTCGAGAGACCAGAAGATGGGACACTTGACTCAGGAAGTCCCTGTCCCCGATAAGTGTCTTTTCGGCTTGGTACTTGGTCACTGCCCTTGGTCGCGCGCTGTGGGAGCTCACGCTTGACGCCCGAAAAAGCCAATTGAGCATTCGTAAGGGACCTGTGTAATTGTCCAAAGGGTTCCAATTTGAGACCAGAAGAGCCATTTCAGCTCCAGAATCAGAAGATCCTGACCAGGAGGTCGCGCATCCCTTAGGAGAGATAGGGGGTCTACATAAAAAAGGATTATAATTACGCTATTACTAATTCACCCCCCCTCTTAGTAATCCAACAAAATGAACATGTAATGTGTAATTGTATATGTAATAGGGTCGACCTAATAGTAAAGGGGCCTCATGTGTAGTATGTGAATAGGTATATATAGAGATCATGTATTCATTATGGAGGACATGCGAATTGTGATGTATGAATGTATTTGCATATTTGGAGGAGGTTCTCCTATTCTTTGAGTTATTTTTATTTAATATTATTTTTTTGTACATGTGAATTGTGATGTATGAATGTATTTGGATATTTGGAGGAGGTTCTCCTATTCTTTGAATTATTTTTATTTAATATTTTTTTTTGTGACAAGCTGAATAGGCAACTAATTGGGCTCATACTCGCGTGACACAGGGTCGAGTTTTCCGATTGCTACCACTATAACCTCCAAGTGTATGGCACACAAGGTAAGTTGATGGTTTCGAAGCGGTTACTTCACATAATAGAGTGCCTTAACAATACACTCCATCAACTCTTTTATTTCAAAATTATAGTCACAATTTATCATTTGAATTTCTAGAATATTGTAGATTTAAATTTATGTGTTGAATCCTTTCAATTAATTACATTATGAATACAACCCTACACTTTGAAGTGTAATTCAACAATGAGTCGAATCCTTTGGATGGACCAGGTTATGAATATAATTCCACGAGCTATGGTTTAATTCAACAATGGGTTGAAATTTGGGGAGTGACCTCATATGAATATAGTTCTATAGTCTGGGATACAACTCAATGTTTACATGTTGGGTTGAATTTTGGGGAGTGACCTCATATGAATATAGTTGTATAGTCTGGGATACAACTCAATGTTTACATGTTGTTTAAATGTGCATATAGTCCATACTCTGTTTATAACTCAACAATTGCATAGGGTTTAAATGTGCATAAAGTATTCCATACTATATGTATAACTAAACGATTGCTTATTGTTTAAATGCATATATTGTAACTCAATGATTGTGTATCATTTAATGAGCACAAAGTTCTCATACTTTATTCTATAACTCAAATGATAGCACACACTATGAATATAATTTAAATGTGTTTTGTAACTCTTTAAATGTGTTTTGTAACTCAAACAACGACATATTGTTTAATATGGACAAAGTATTACTATGTTTGTAATTTAGAACAATGGAAAATCATTATTGAATACATAGCATTTTATACTTTGTAATGAAATACATATGATGGAATTTGATTGATAAGTTTAATTTATATTATGAAATACATATGATGGTGTTCGTAACAACCTTATTGTTTTGTATCAATAAGATTTAGCAAGACAAGAATATATATATTTTTATAAATATAGAATGACTTTATAATAATGCAACTAACTTCAAAATTGAAACCAAAAAATTTTGCAATAAAATAATACTTCACTTACACAAAAAGGAACAAACAAACTCATTACGTCACTTAATCTAAAGTTTTTAACTAGTGACGCAATGCAGTAATCTTGTAAATTCTTCTTATCCACCCTTATTAAGGTTGTGTAACTTGCTCTATTAATTTAGTCATAAGTGCAAGTATTAAATTATAAAATCATTAGTCCCATGGGATAGTACAATTAGTAAGACATGCGTACACTTTTTTAGTTTGGGGAAAGGTCACAAGTTCGAGCCTATGTCCCAGGGCTGCGGATTTACCACTTCCATATCAGTCACTATATGAGGAAGTATTAAGATAAGTTTCCAACATGAAATTTATATCTAAAACTAAATAAATAAAAAATTATAAAATCATTAATTTAATTCATTATATCTGTACGCTTTCTAAATCATTGAGTATAAAATCATTAGAATCAAGCCATTACTATAAATCCTAATATAAAACAATAATTTCAATCGACGATATATAAACAATAAATGAATTCATTTATGAAAATCATTAATATCAATCATTATTACATAACTCATTAAATAAAATAACTAATAAATCATTAATATCAATCATTATTACACAACTCATTAAATAAAATAACTAATAAATCATTGACCTATATTGCGTACCTTTTCCATTTATGGCTTAAATTCATAATGTAATTATATTATGATTATACACTCTATAATTGTAGAATATCTAATCATTCATTAATTATTTATAAACTAGATCATTAGCCCAATTATTTTGCCTCTAATATATATTTTTATACAGTGAATCTATAAGATCTGTAACAAAAAAGAGAGGAAAGAAGGTATCCACAAAGTTATGAATAGTTTTGTTCATTAAATTATATACGAAATTCATTAATTGTTCGAATAACCTAAACGATTTATCAATATCTTTTAACAATTATCCAATGGATAATTATAATTAAAAATAATGTAACAACACTAAATTTTAGTGTTTATTATATTACAGATTGTAATAGTTTCCGCTGCATGTATTTTTCAACTATGAAAGACAGAAACTGACCTACACAAATCTGATAAGAGTAACAATGACAACATAACAGATGTGAATCAATATGAAAGTGTTAGGACATAAGGGTAATACTACATAGTCCCAAGATAGGGAAAACCCTCCATATAAGATCGAGGCTTAGTTTAAGAAAGAAATGTAATTATATATTCAGAAATTGTAGCTCAAGCTTTCCTTTGCCATGAGAGGTTTCCACTTCTTTGCAAAATTTGCAGTTCAATTCATACAAGTAAATCAATCATATGAAAATTTGACAGCATTTCAATCATCCAATAATATGGTCATTTCCTCCTTACTCTTCCTTCTTTTTATAAGAAATTTTTTCTTGACTCTTGTCAATTCATGCATAATTAAATTAGAGATTATTCACCCTCAACACATGTCACACTTCCCTCCAGTTGCACATGTTTTAATTTATTTTAATTAAATAAATTTTGAATTTTTCCTCACCTCCTCAATTAGTTCCTAGATTTTCTCTTAGTTGTCCCTTAGTTCCCCAATTTCTCCTTTATTGGGTCTCCTAACTAATTTATAGTTGGAATTTGATTATGACTCTTCTCTTAGTTATGATTTATAGTCTAGATTGACTTAGGATTCTAACTCTATGTTGACAACCCATTCTCTCATGAAATAATTTTTTTTTATTAATTTCATGCACACATTGTGCACATGTCTTAATTTTTATTCTCTCTTTTCTAGATTTTAATTAGTCTAAATTCTCTTAGACCCCTTTCTATAAAATTCATCTAGGCATAGCAATTAGACTCATATTTTATTATGTTTCTTTTTTATTAATTAATATAATTTAAATCTCTTTTCTAAACAATTCTAAGTATTCATTTTATTCTCTAAGGTCTTCAATTTTTTTTTTATTAATTTATTCATGTGACGTGCCCTTCAAGACACACATACATGCTCCAAGGGTGTCACTCACCCTTCTTTTTGTTGTTCTCTATGACTTAGTTTGGAAGTTGTCAGAAACTTGGAGTCAATACTCCACTTTTTGACCTTGTGTGAGACTAAGGGCTTACTGAGAAATAAGGAATCCACCTTATTGTGTGCCCATCGGAAATCCTCATGAGCGACTGTCTCAATCTTCCCTCACGACATCATGAACCTATCTAGAACAAGGTAGTCATTAACCTTCAGTTCAGGTCACAACGAGAGTGCTATTAGGTTGTGATAGGGACATTGTCACACCTCTCCTTAATCTATCTAATATATGTGTATGACCCCTTTACTCCATATGTGAGTTGGATTAGCAAGTGTCACCATGCCTGCATCCACTGACAAAATGATATTAATAATCTTATACATGAAATCCATAACTGAAATAATCATCAAAATATAGGCGTAATAAATCAAGTACTCATAAACAAAGTCAATAGTCCACTCCCTCACTCTATCTGAAGTCCAAGGTGTTATGTCAATGCCATCAACATCCTCATTGTTTCATGTCTCTAGTACACTCAGGAAATCTCATCATAATACCAGTCAATGTTATACATCAATATAATTAACATATCAAAATTTCAATACTCAATAATGACATCATTTTTAACTCATAAACCAAATCAGATAATCATAAAGTACCATTTTTAGACGGATCACTTGCACACAAGTGTCCTCAAAGAATTATCATTGTTATGAAAATGTGGTCGGTGAAATCTGGATGTTACAATGTTTATTTATGAGTTCAATTTATATTATGAATTGTAAAATACATGTGGGTGTATAAATATATTTAAATATTTTGATGGGCTTTAGTTTGTATCCTCTGTTAGAATGCATACAATGGTGTATTGTTGTATGAGTATGGAATTTATGAAATGTACATAAAGGTTGTAGTCAGACTAGACTAGCCTGGATTGTGCATGCAAAAGATATAAGTAGTATCTTGATAAGTTTTATTTTTAAAAATAAATGAAAATTAATCCATGTTTATATTCAATGGACTAATTCAATTCAGTGTATGGTATCTAAGGTAGAGCTTGATATTTTTGTATGAGTGCAAAATTTATGAGATGTACACAAAGATTGTAATGAGACTAGCTTGAATTGTGCCCGCAAAAGATATAGGTAGTATCTTGATGATTTTTATCTCTAAAAATAAATAAAAATTAACCCATGTTTATATTCAATGGACTAAATGTCAATTCTCGTTAGGTTAATTGGTTAAGGTGTGGGTTTCGTTTTCTAGGCAACCTGAGTTCAATTCCCTTATAGTATGTTTAGTCAGCAGGAGACACCCAAAAATACATCCATGTTAATGATTGATGTGGCCCAGGTCGAATGTGATCCTCAAGTGATTTTGATGGCTTAAATGCCCTTGGATTGTGGTTTCTTAGAAAACGGTTGAAATGTTGTCCCCGCAAGTTACAAACATTTCTAACAAACAAAAAATACATATTCAATGGATTAATTCAATTCTATGTATGGTAACTAAGGCAAAGCTCGACCTAGACTATTATTAGATTAGCTAATCATCAATTACAACATATACTCCTATAATAATTACAACATATACTCTTATAATAATTGTATGCATATTTTTTGAAGTTGTAATATGTAATAATCAATCCATTTCTATAAAAATATAGGTTGTTAGACCAAGTCGATCGTAAGCATGGCAATCCATGAGTTTATGAATGAACTCTATATAGAGGAGAAAAATTGTATGAGTACAAATATTGTTCATGAGTTAAATATGTGATCAAATATTGATAAACTTATGAATTGTGGACTCATTTTATTAATTGAGAAAAATGTGAATATAGTGTATAAGAGTTATATTGATATGTTTGAATAATTGTGGACTCATTCTATTAATTGAGAAAATGTAAATATATTATATAAAATTTATATTGATATGTTGAGAAAATGTAAATATATTATATAAGATTTATATTGATATGTTGGAGTAATTGTGGGTTTTCAAAATGCATTGTAAATTTATAAATAAAAGAATATATTAATGCGCATCGGTTTAGATTGAGTGGTTACTTTGTAGGAATACCAACTTCTTTTGCATTATTAAAGAAGATAAACGTTATCATCTTAAACTCATAGACGTATCGTTATAATAATCTAAATTTGCAAGTTATATAAACGTTGATTGTACAAATCCAATCATATATATAATTCAATTTAATATGCAACATTTAATAATTAACTATGTTAATACACATATCCACATAGTTTGGTGTTTAAACATAGTTATGTGTAACTATGAGTAAGATATGACATATTTTTGTGGTTTAAATAATTGATAATATTTAGACCTTTGATTACATCATTATAATAATAATAATAATAATAATAATAATTTATTTTTAAGGTCATGGTCAAGCCAGCACATCAAATTGGTGTATGAGACCCCCTTGTTTATGGGACAAGGGACCCCCCTCTGCCTAGCGATTTGACTGGTAAAGTCTACGAAGGTATACATACCCTACCCCCCTCTGGATTTGAACCTGCGACCTATTAAGAGGAAACACATGTTCTTAACCATTAGACCCACTCAGACTGTATATAATAATATATTTTTAAGGTCACGGCCAAGCCAACACACCAAATTGGTGTATGAGACCCCCTTTATTTGTGGGACAAGGGACCCCCCTCCGCCCAGCGATTTGACTGGTAAAGTCTATGAAGGTATACATACCCTACCCCCTCTGGATTTGAACCTGTGACCTCTTAAGAGGAAACACATGTTCTTATTATTATATATATAATAATAATAATAATAATAATAATAATAATAATAATAATTTATTTTTAAGGTCACGGCCAAGCCAACACATCAAATTGGTGTATGCGACCCCCTTGTTTATGGGATAAGGGACCCCCCTCGGCCCAACGATTTGACTGGTAAAGTCTACGAAAGTATACATACCCTACCCCCCTCTGGATTTGAACCTGTGACCTCTTAAGAGGAAACACATGTTCTTAACCATTAGACCCACTCAGACTGTATATAATAATATATTTTTAAGGTCACGACCAAGCCAGCACACCAAATTGGTGTATGATACCCCCTTGTTTGTGGGACAAGGGACCCCCCTCTGCCCAACGATTTGACTGGTAAAGTCTATGAAGGTATACATACCCTACCCCCTCTGGATTTGAACCTGTGACCTCTTAAGAGGAAACACATGTTCTTAACCATTAAGCATTACTTAAATTAAATTGTAATTTAAATAATGGTAAATATTATGTAATGTATAACCTAAAAAAGTTGTAATTTCTAATTATATATATATATATATATATATATATATTACAGATAACTTTGACATAATTTGCACAACCAACACAATTAAATACTTGAGACTTTGTAACAAATAATTATATTCTTTGAGAAAGATAACATAGAGAGAGGTGTCACAATTAAAGTAGTAATATTCCACTTCTCTTCAACCCAATTTCACATGGTATCTCAAGAGAATAAATGCCATACAAATGTATTTCAATACCACAATGTGATATCCCTTAGAGAACACTTTTCCAAGCATATAACGGATCCAAATTATCTTATTACAATCGTAAATATACCCCTTTATATTCAAGATATGTGTTAAATCACTTAACCAATTCAATTATATGTTATGTCAAATCAACACATACAATAAGTGCTAGAATTTATCCAATCAAGAAGACAACATAAGTTGAAATTCAAATATGTCAGTACATAATATTTGGATAATTGTAATCTTCACACACACACACACATATATGAAGTATAAGTACATACCATAGATTTATCATACAACTGGTCCAAGTCAAGCTCTTCAAACCCTAGCTAGGGAAACCATAAGAAAACCTTAACTACCAACTTCTCATAGATAAGAATCACTCCTAACAAAAGTAGATCACCTCACCAAATATCCTCAAGCTAGCATCACCACCAGCAATCCCTCCCCGATACCTACACTTGCATTCCACAAGTGTACAATACATATCCTTATCTTCTTCTCCACAATAAGAATAACAAGTAGTACTAGAGTTTCCAAATACCACAAAACCTTAGTCTTCTTCTCTCACAATAGCTACAAGATAAAAGGATTTGTTTCCTCCTCTAGGGTTTATCCCAAGCCTTAGTCTTCTTTGTCTCGTTAGAATAACATTGTAACCCCACATTGTCCCTTGAAATTCCTCCAAGAACCCAACACCCAAGAAAAAGAGAACAAATGTACGTGAAGAAGATTACAAGAAGACAATTTTTCCTTAGTACCACATCTATAACTCAAGTGTGTGATCTCAACAGTGAAAAACTACAAGTATGATCAATTGACTCTCTCCTCCCTTTATTTATATGAGAGGTGAGGGATACCTATAATACAAAGTGGACCTATTCTAGTACAAGCATCCAAAGTCTGCACAATACAGACCCACATGTGGAGAACTCTAACTCTATGTGACACATGTCAAGCTCTGAGGCATGGAAATCCAACAATAAATACTTCAAGGCTAAACTCTCCTCAAGAAAGGTCCAACACTCCTCCTCAAATGGCCTCAAATGATTTAATGCTCCCTCCAAAATCATGTGCACCTCTAGGTCCACCCTACCTACATAATCACTCATCACCCAAGCATCCTCAATTCAAGCATGGCAAGCCTCCATGTAAGCAACCGAGTGTCTCGATGTCATCTAGGGCTCAACACCCTCCTCAAATATTCCCAATGCTCCTTCTCCAAGGAAAATATTCCTTCTAAGTAAGAAACCACCCCCATGTGCTAGCTACATGAATAAGTCATCAAGCTCCATAGTTTTACAATGCTTCAAGGAACAATATTGCACAAGCATCAAGACAAGGAATAACAATCAATGAAAAAGCCAAATCCAATGTGTATGTCCATCATGGTACAACCAAGGGTCATCCATACAACATGCACGTGGAATCACATGAATCACCCCCAAGCATTGTGTCAACACTTTTAGAGTAATCCCAAAATCTAATACCAATACCACAATCAGCTACATGAGATGCTCCAAGCATAGGTTGGTCAAAAGGATGATGATGAGGGGGGTCATAAATGAATTAATATAAATACCCTGACTTGGCATAAATGAGGTTGAAATGTTGCACCTTAAGGATGGACTCGTATTTTGAATTAGGAATGGGGGTGGCTACATCTTTCACAACAATGGGGAGGAGATATTTCAAAAATCAATCCAATAAGAGGTTGTATTTAATATCAATATTACACAAACTACGCCATTGGTGCCACTTATAGATGTGATTTATGATATTGAAACAACCCTCCAATTACAACACAAAGGTAAGTGAATACAATGAAGCAACCTTTTTCATATATATAT
>ML786913.1:148251-171694 GCA_009831015.1 Picea engelmannii | reverse complement strand
ACTTAAATATAAGTTTTATTTTTATATTACAAATTTTGAGTGTTAACCTTAAATATAAGTTTGAGCATTTTACAATGTATATCTAAATGTTTTATGAAATTGGGTTTTTTTAGATCATTCAAAATAATGTGAAGGGATATTGGCTATTATACCTGTCGCTTGCCGTGGTATATAGTATTGGATATCCTATTTATAGTCTATTAGCTGAGGTTTGACCAAAATAATTTTGAGCATTTTTAAAGGTATAACATTACAATTTGATTTTTTTAATTTTTTAATTATTTTAAAACATTTTTCTAAATTGTGATTGGTTGTTCAAATGCATCTCTTATTGCCTACTGGTAAGGACTTCATCGGCAGGTATAAGCTGCCATGCAGCCTTGTTAAATTGCGCAACTTGTGTCTTAAAGTATTAGTCCGACGCGCATAAATTAATTAGACGGAACATTATTCCATCGAAACTCATAGTACACAATTTTAAAAACAATTATTATTACATATCTCAATAACTTTTAAATAAACGTTTAGGGTCAGTTGACCAAGCTACAATAAGAGTTCCTTACTATGATTCATCAATGACAAGATTTTAATCATATCTCATTAATAACCCAATTAGATGTATTTTATGTATATCGCTTTTTATTTCATCATTAATCTATAAGGTCTTAAGTAGTTATATTTGATTGCAAAAAAAATACCAATGAAGGATTAGAAGCAATCGAATCATTTAATGATTTGATTTACTTAAATCCCTTAATCAAGTATTGATTCTAAGATGTATGTTTCTTGATAAAATGAGAAACTTAAAGTAGGTATCCAACCCTTACCTTAACGATACTATTAAATAGCCCAACCATTCACTTTTCCTTTATTTGTAATTTATATATTATTATACAATGTGATAAGGAAAAATATATTCTCATCATAGAGGAATGTCCTACTCAACTTATTACATGATAAAATATATAACAATTATTAGAGTTCCCAATGAGTCATTGTAGGAGAAGTAATCATGAGAAGTAAGAAACGACGCTTTGCAACTCAATGGTGGGAGTACAGGATTTCAAACCTAAAAATGGTGGATTTTACCCAAGATACAGTCACATTATCCTCTTCTAGTTTATCCTAATGGTCTTTGGTAAGCTTTACTTCCATTTACTTTAGTCTTGGTTAACCCCTCCCTCTTCCTACCATTTTTAGCAACTTCCCTCTGTTTTCACTCTTCTCTAGAGCCTGTTTCTGCTATTCACTACTACCAACTCTCTATACAACCTGCATTAACTTCCCTTTATTGTCCCTGGTTCCAAGATAGGGCACGTTTCCACATTGACAGCTTCAGAATGTTCTGGGGCTGACCTCTGGCACTAAACAACATTGGAACACAGATGGTGGGGTTCCTCTCCCCCACCATAACCGGATGACATAAATCATCAAGTTGTATATTTAATGAAGCCCACAAATGAAGTAATGTGGCAACAATCTAGTCTTTTCGATAAGCTAGACGCCCTGGACACTAATACTTCTACCTTAAAGTCTACTCTGCCAGATGGGACATCCCAGCTACCTTCTTCCTCTAACGACTTACCTTGTCTCCATGTCCCACATTTAGACACTCTACCTAGTCTCACTTATTATCTACGTAAAAACCCAAAGGTTTTTCAGTCTTCCAGTAAATAATATGCTCGTGAGGTAAAGGTTAATACTAACGCCAGAATTTCATACACCTCCATAAAACCCAGTTCGTCTCAGAGGTTGTGGAAACTTGTAAATACTCACCATAAACTGGTGATGGGCTCAGACGTCGGGGTAGAAGAGGCGGCATGCCTTGCCCTCTATGGTCTTGTTGGTAGGATCTCTTACCATTATCTTTGCAAGGTTCCCTTACATGAATGGGTTCAAACTCACTGGTATCCCCTCCTGGGATATGCACCAGAAGTCGTCTTTCTGACCAGAGGCTGGTTGGGATTCATTTGCAAGTCCCCGAAGGACCAGAACAAGCTCTTAGAATAAAGGTGGAAGATGGGAGGTAGCAACCTTATGATAAAGAAGTGGAGGGTTTCTTTCAACCCAAAAAACAATTGTTTTCAACATCATTTATGGGTGCTCCTTTCGGACCTCCCTATACACCTTTGGAATGATCCTGCGCTCAGGGCTATAGGCAACTCTCTAGGTACTTTTATCTCTATATATTTAGACCATTTAAGCTCAGTAAATAGGAAGGTGGCTCGTGTTCTAGTAGATATGGATATCCACCTTGGCTTACCAGAAGTTCTGGAGATAGAATGGAGGGGAAGCAAAACCTCCCAGCGCCTTGACTATCTCGGCATTCCATTTCACTGTGAACTCTGTCACAAAAAAGGCCACCTTCAAAAGGACTGCAATGGATGGAGCTCTCCCAAAGAACCAACAGATGTTGATCAGAAAGAATATTCATATATATCCTCACTGGAAACAAACCACAATATCTCAGGTGATTTTGAGTTCCCCTCGAAGCCTTCAAGTTCATATCCTCCTCCGGTTTTGACTACTGGTAAGCTACACTCTCATTATCCTTTGTTTTATTCTTCATTGACAATTTTAGAAAAATAGGTTTTGGATGCCTCAGACTGGTTAAAGGTGAACACTACCTTTGAGGGGGGGACCATGGAAGGGGTGTCTACTACTGTTGTGTCAGATGATTTGGTCACCTTTAATGTGAAGAAAAAAACCCCGAGGATTCACCCCTTACAGTTCCCGAAGCTCTAGTTCCTCCTAGGGTTTTGTTACCCATTTTTATTTCTTCTTCTCCTCCCACTACTTCCCCGACACATGAGGCCACACAACCGACTTATCCATCCTCCTTTCCACCTCTTACCCACACCAAATCATCACCTACCCTTCCTGGTTTTCAAGAATCTGAGTGGTCAGACTCTTCCCTAAATGAGGTCCTTGACTCCCTTTTGCCATACCTGCGGGACCACTCTTCCACCATCCCGCTACCTGCATACATGGGAAATTCTATGCTAAAACATTTACCTATAGATGGTACAACCAGCTCCTCCCGCCCGGTGGGTTCAGATACTGAAAAAGAATATGCCTGGTCACGTGGCTTGGGGGTTGAATACTCACCAATAAAAACCCATAGCGTCAGGAAGAAGTCCATTCCCACTTCTTCCTAGTTAATTGAGTTTGTTTCTCCTTCAAAGGAAAATGGGGTGTAACGACCCCTCTTCATTACGACAACAAGCAAACAACAATGCAAATTTTTATTTTTATTTTTTTGTGTTTTGGAAGAAAGGCGACGACAACGACAGTTAACCACACCACTAACGACGAACACAAGCATGCATTCCAGGAAAACGGGAAACTATGACTCCACTCACTAACACAAGGGAAACTGGGTGAATCAAGCATAGAACAACAAGGAGGAATGACTACCTTCCTGACACAACATGACCACGCCTACAAGCTAAGGGACAACATCCCCATCCCAACGCAACATCCAAACAATAAGGACTAGAACCTCTAGGTGCACGAACTTAATGTCTGAAGGCATTCAACCCATGCGCCATAAAGCAACTAGCAATGCTTGACAACACTCACACATAACGCACTGACTGCGGCCAAGTTATCGCTCGCCATCATCCTATAGGGCGTGCCATGATCCTGTCATCAAGAATCATGTCGTTCCCAGGTGATAGACGCGTCAATAACCTTGGTGCAACATAAGCTATCCGGGTTGAGGACTCTAGACAAACTAATGCGTTAGGAATCAAATACCGATAAGAAAAGCCACACCCATACCCCGACAACAGGTCGATGAAACACCAAAGTAAGAAGACAAGGGATGACGCAAGCCAATACACGACATCGTCCCCGACCCAACCAATCACCCAGTCTAAACCAATCAATGAATACAATCTATTTTAACATGGGTTCCATTCTAAACGGGGCACATCAAAGTTACAATTAGTTGATAATACACCTGCTAATTTAACATTAATACAATCAATCTTGCAAGTCTAAGTAAGCAATATTTAAACTATAATTATAAATACCATCTAACCTCCATTATAACCAATTTAGCAAGTCTAAAATTGGCAATCTAGTCTTTACTCACCAACCTAATTTTAATCATTAATACAACCTAATTGGGCAATTCTACATTAATCCAAAATCTCCATCCAACTATCCATTAACTTGAATAACAATATTAACAAGCTTAATGTAGGATGCTACTATTATAACACCTATGAACAATTTAATCTCAACATGTAGTCTAGCTATACTGACCAAACCAATAATACTAGTTGTATATTATCATTGAGAAGGAAACTGCTAACTACTAACATCATTGTCGTAATATAAAAAGGAAATTAACATAGCAGTTACCTAATGATTAAATTAGCAATAACAAGGCCATTTACATGATTGTTATCATAACAAGTAATAAAGCAACAACAAGGCGATTAACATGTTGATTAACATAACAACTAATATAACAGTAACAAGGCAATTACATGACTGTTAACATAACAAGCTCAATAACAAGGCGATTTCATACTGTTTAACCATTTAACTCGTTGCGGCAATTAATCAAAAAGAAGGAATCTGTTGATCATTAACTCACAGTAGAAAATAACATGGCAATTAGGAAGGCAATAATATAGCTTTTATCATTGCAATTAAGATGGTAATTAATAGTAAAACACAGGCAACATTTAAGGAAAAATGGTGTCCAATCCAGCAACCGCAGTCAACCATTTAAAGGGGCAAAATGTGGTCACACCAGCGGAAAAACGTAGTCCTAGTTAATGGTGAATCGTTGTGCCATACGTCACAAGCACATGCTACCAATTAATGACAAATCATGGGTATTTAACAACAACTCAATCCATCGTTTGAAATAAAAAAATGTGGGCATTTAAAACGGCAATCTCAGTCTCATTTGGAATAAAAAACGTGGGCATTTAAAACAACAAACTCAGTCTCATTTGCAAGAAAAAACATGGGCATTTTAAACGACAATCTCTGTCTCATTTGAAAGCAAAAACGTGGGCATTTTAAATGACAAACTCAGTCTCATTTGAAAGAAAAAACATGGGCATTTTAAACAGCAAATCTCTGTCTCATTTGAAAGAAAAAAAGAGGGCATTTTAAACGGAAATCTCTGTCTCATTTGAAAGCAAAAACTTGGGCATTTAAAATAACAAACTCAGTCTCATCTGAAAGAAAAAACGTGGGCAGTTTAAACAGAAAACTCAGACTCATTTGAAAGAAAAAATGTGGGAATTTTAAATGACAAATCTATGTCTCATCTGAAAGAAAAAACGTGGGCATTTTAAACGGCAATCTTTGTCTCATTGAAAGTAAAAATGTGGGCATTTAAAACAACAAACTTAGTCTCATCTGAAAGAAAAAACGTGGGCATTTTAAACGGCAATCTCTGGCAACTTTTAAAAGAATTTTTTTTTTTCCATTTCCAGGATACTAATACAAAATGCAGACATGAATCAATTCATTTTTCCATTGCCAGAATACTAATACAAAATGTAGACATGAATCAATTCGTTTTTCCATTGCCAGCATACCAATACAAAATGCATACATGAGTCAATTCATTTTTTTTCATTTTCAAAATACCAATAGAAAATGCAAACAATAGTAAGAGAACCAAAAGGATCCAACCATCCAAGGACAACAATGGAGGTAGACGGCTGATAGGTTCGTCCTTCGCTCATCATCCTCGCACAGAAAAGAAGGGTGTTGAGATCCATAGGTCTATTAACACTGAAGTGATGACCGTAGATCAGGCTCCTGGTCGACTGGTCAGGCGAGGACTGATGAGCTAGGGACGAAGGGAAAACAACCACAATGGTCGCAATCAATACGCCACAGGGAAGTCAAGACATGTGGGGAAACGAACGCCATGGGAGTCAATCAATCATCGAGCTAGGCTATAAAAATTTCAGTCAACAATCTAGACAATCAATATACTTACCCAATTAAACAAGCAGATCCCAAGCATAAATCCTACAACAATCTACCATACAAAATGAAGAAAGCGTATTGTCGTCTGATTTCTCGCTCTGAGTTGAAGTCCTGTGCGCTCCGTGCAACTCCCGCTTGCTGACCGAAAAGACTTCACCGATACCTCCCAACCAATGCTAGGGGTACTCTTCTTCCCCCTTAGCCCCCTGAGCCGCAAAGGGGCCACAGACACACTATCCAAAGATTTCAGCTAGCTCTCACCTCACCTCGCAAGGCCGAGCTACCACTCCTCACCGAGCTGGGTATCCCAACTCCCACAAGCTAAGTCAGTCAAGTAGAGATTTCTGCAGCATAACGTTACACAAACAGAAGAGATCTTTCCTCCATCTCCTCCCTTCATTATATAGAGTTTCGTAGTCCCTTACTTTCCTAAAATCTCATTTAATTAAAAATTTTAAAATTTAATTTCTAAAAATTCCTCCCCGTACAAGTGTCACCCATCCCCTTCATTCCTCCATAAATTAATTTCTTTAATTAATTAATTATCTTTATTTCCCTCACCCACCTAGAGTCGCCCTTAGAATCTCTCCTAGGTGTCCCCAAATTCTCTTACAGGTTTTAATGACTTTCCCCATTATTAAATTGCTAGTTCAGTTTAAATTAGAAAGCTCTTAAATGCTAGATACCCTTACTAAGTTTGACTTTATGCTTTTCCCCTTGTGTTTCCCTTTTCTTTTTATGTTTCCCGCTTTTCCTAGTTTCCTAATTATTTTAGATTTCCCTCTTTCCCCTTTTCATTTAAAACTCAAATTGGTAGGTGTATAAATAAACTTTTTCCCTTTTCCCTTTTCCCTTTTTAATTAATAAAATTTAAATTATCATAAAATAATAAAACAATTAATTCCGCTTTTTAAATTTTATTCCAATAGATTTTTATGAATCAATTAAATTGCTTACTCCCTTCTTGTTACAAGATTTAACGAAGATTATATTTATTATATATTTGTTTTTATTTTTATTTTATATATTATTTTTTTTTTTCTCCTTTTTTTTTTTAAAATAGATAAAATTTTACCACTAGCATAAATTAGACCTAGACCTTAAATTTCCATGTTGGGCGACATTTTATTAGGGAAATTGTTTTTTTTTTTTTTTAATTCTTATCATGTTGTTTGTCCTAAGGCCATCTAGGTTCATTCATTTATCATTAACAACGTGACGTGCCCTTCAGGATGCACTAGGTGCTCCAAGGGTGCCACTCACCTCAATGTTCCCTCGCACGACGTGCCCTTCAGGACGCACTACATGCTCCAAGGGTGCCACTCGCTTCTTTCCATTTTTCTTGTGCAACGTGCCCTTCAGGACGCACCACGTGCTCCAAGGGTGCCACTCGCCTCTTTCCATTTTTCTTGCGTGACGTGCCCTTCAGGACGCACCACGTGCTCCAAGGGTGCCACTCGCCTCTTGACTGACTTGGTAGAAATCAACAACCCATAGAGTCAATACTCCACCAGGTGAACTTGTGGGAGACTAAGGGCCTCTAAGGAATAAGTCCCCCGCCTTATTGCGCACCCCTTAGAATCATCGTGAGCGACTGTCGCAGTCTGCCCTCATGGCATCGTGGGTCCTCTCGAACTAGGTAAATGTTAACCTACAGTTCGAGCCATGGAAGGAGTGCTAGTCGCCTGTGGCAGGGCTTTTGTCCACACCTCTCCCTCAACATCTCTAGTAGTCATGCATGACCCCTTTACTCCACATGTGAGTCCGGTCGGCAAGCTATCGTCAGCCTGCATCATCAACGAATCATTTCAGAATATATCCATATCATATCATCTAATTAGATGCACCAATATCACAATAGAACAATCAAACCCCAATGGTACACTCCCCGACTCGATCCAGAGTCCAAGGGGTTCCATCAATGCCTCTGTATCCTCGAGGTCCAAGATCCTGCACACTCAATGAAACCGAGTCAATAGCACCTGTGTATGTCAATGCAGTAAAACAACATGTCATCAACCCATAATGCCTCATAATCAAAATCAAATGTTTTAATAGCATAATAATCCAGATCACTTGCGAGCAAGTGTCCTCAAAGATTAAGTTTTCTCAGTGCACTAGAGCAGGATGTTACATGGGACACTTAGAGTAGTGAAGGCCCTGGAAAGGGCTCGATAATGATCATACTTTCCCTCAACCTTCATGGGGTGGGAGGCGCCCTCAAAACGGCCTCTGTGAGATGACTACTGGACAAGACTCATCCATACATCATTTTAATACAAGAAACATTGGTCCCTGAACAAAAGGCTAGAGAATTCATGAATGGCCTCTGGCCATCTTAAGTTACATGTGCGGTAAAATCTGTTGGGACTTCGGGTGGACTCATGATAGCTTGGGATCCTGGGAAATTTGAACTAGTTCCTTATCTTTCTGTTGGTGGCATATTATGTACAGGTCAAGACACTACAAATAAGAGGAAGTTTCTTATTCTTAATACTTATGGCTTGTGCATGGAGAGGAGGATATTTTGGAACACGTTAGAGGAAAGCGACATTCTATCACAAAAAAATCTAATCATAGTCGGTGACTTGAATTTCACAGTTTCATCAAGTGAAATTTGGGGAGGTTCGGCTCTGGTCAGGCCACTATTAGATTATTTTAAGGCTCTTTTCCAAAACAACCATTTGGTGGATGTTCAACCTGATACTATAGTCCCTACCTGGAGAAATGGACGCCAAGGAACTAGCGCTATAGAAAAGCGTTTGGACAGATTCTATGTATCAGAGGAGATTCTCTCGGAGGTTGGTATTCACTGCTCATGGGTGGAATATCCCTTCGTTTCTGATCACGCCCCTATTCTATTTCAGTTAGAGATCAGGCCAAATTACAAACCATACCCCTTCAAACTAAATCTGTAGTGGCTTTCAGACTTAGATTATATCTCCCTTGTACAAAATATTTGGTTAGACCCTCGGTATCTTACTGAAGGAGGAAAACAACGCAGATTATTATGGAAACTCAAGGATTTAAAATATAATACCAAGAAGTGGATCAAGGAAAAGAACAAGATTTCTAATAATAAAATGAGACAGTTGGAATCTGATATTAATGATATTCTAATTCTTCGGGTCAGAGGAGAATTAACAGTTGAGAACGAAAAGTTATTAATTTGTTTGGAGCAGGAATGAAATAGTATCCTAAATGCAAAAGAAGAATTGTGGAGACAACACAACCGAGCTATATGGATTAAGGGAGCTGATCAGAATACAATTTTTTTTCACCAACACACCAATTATAGAAGAAACAGAAAACACATTTAGGAGATTGAAGACTCTTCAGGCCACCTACACACTGGCCATGAGAACATCAAATCAGAGGCGGTGAGATATTTTAAAAATTTCTTCAAAGTTCAAGATCAACTTTTATCTATGGATCAATGCAGACTTGCATGACTTTTTTCACACATGGTTACAGATATAGATACCAATGATCTAGCTCGTCCTGTCAACATAGATGAATTAAAAGATGTACTACACTCCTTTAAGAAGGATAAGAGTCATGATCCAGATGGTTGGATCGTGGAGTTCTTCACCGTCTTTTTTTATCTAGTGAGGAAGGATCTACTGGATATGGTGGAGGAAACAAGAACTAGTGGTCAAATAATCAGTGGTATAAACTCTACCTTTATTTCACTGATTCCAAAGTCAAATAAATCGACTACCTTCAATGACTACAAACACATCTCTGTTTGCAATCTTATATACAAAGTAATATAAAAAATTATTTCAAATCGCATTAATCCCATACTTTCCAAACACATCTCAAAAGAAAAACTTGGATTCCTAAAGGGTCGTCAGATACATGACACCATTGGCACTGCACATGAATGTCTTCATAGTATCAAGAATAAGAATATCAAATCAATTATCATGAAGCTTGACTTACAAAAATCCTATGATTGTATCGACTGGGATACTTTGCGAATGATTTTATTACAAACAGGTTTTGATGTACATTTCACCAACTGGATAATGAGTTGTGTTTCCTCCTCCTCCTTCACAATTATAGTAAATGGGGAAGCGACTGATTTCTTCAGGAGCAGCGGTGGATTACGTTAGGGATGTCCTCTTTCCCCACTTTTATCCATCTTGGTTTTATGAGGTCTTAGTTTTTTTCTAAAAGACAACATGGCAGTCGGGAAGGTCACAAGTATTAAAGTCTCTAGGTTGATAAGGATTATACACATCTTATTTGTAGATGACATTTTATTAATGAAAAATGATTCCTTAACTGAATGGAAATAAATTGAAGACTCTATAAAAAAAAATCTGCAAAGGTTCTAGGTTAAAGGTCAATATAGATAAATCCACAACGGTATTTGTTGGTTTATCTGATGCTGAATTAGTTCCTTTTAGGAACATTCTTCCATACATTTTTGTTCCACTCTCCACATGTTTCAGATATCTTGGATGCTTTTTGTCGACTGGTCCCCACAACAAATCTGATTGGAATTGGTTGCTAACTAAATTGGAAAATAAGATCGATCTCTAGTGCAACAGATGGTTGTCCCTGGGAGGACACTACATTCTAGTCAACTTGACTCTATAAAGTATGCCAGTATATTGGTTGTCCCTGGCTATCATCCCTTGTTCTATTTTAAACAAGATTAATAACCTCATGTAGAACTTCCTCTGGCGAGGGAATAGGGACCTACCACAACTACATCTGTGCATATGGATGTCTCTGGCAATACCAAAGATTCATGGAGGCTCGGCATTCTAGAATATTTTTCTCTTCAGTAAGTCATTGGCTGCAAACACACTATGGAGAGTTCTTATGGAAGTAGGTATCTGACATGATGTCATAATGGATAAATATCTATCATCGACTTCGATCATAAAGTGGTACAGGTCTCATACCTTCACACCGACGTCAGTTTCCAATATCTGGAGAGGTTTACTAAAATCAATACACTTGATTACACACCGGCTTAGCTAGCATCTGGTTTCTAGCCACCTAGTGGCAAATGGTATTGATAAAATTATGGGACTGGAGGATAAATATTTCCTCTCACTGGAATTGATTACAACATTAAAACAAAAAAATATCTTGTTTCTCTCACAAGCATGGAATACCGAGGGAAGATCTGAGATTTCTCCCACCTGGTATAGTCATTCTGACCTGGACCTCTCGGGCCCACTAACAAATGAGTGGGATCGCTTCATAAATTCTCTTATCATTTCCGATGTATCCATTAGGGATGACATCAATTTTTTAATGTGGACTGGTGGAGACCACTCTGTTATATTGTCAACAAAAATTGTATACATGGCATATATTTCTACTCAGGACAACAACAAAATAGCAGGGTGGAGGCGTGGTTTATGGAAATGGGTGATTCAATTAAAGATAAAATTATTCACTTGGCTGGCTATAGAGGGGAAGATACACACTTGGGAAATTCTTCAGAGGAAAGGTTGGATTGGTCCCGGTCGATGAACACTCTGCAAACGTTCCACCGAAGACATAAATCATATATTTATCACATGCTATTTCACCCTCTCCATTTGGAAAAGATTAAAAACTCTACTTCACTTGAAGGATATTTGGAAGGGCACTTCAATTAAGGATTGTTACCATCAATGGACAATGGAAAAATCAAACATTCCCAACCTTCTGGCCCTATCCTGCTGGTTTCTATGGTTGGAGAGAAACACAACAATTTTTTAAAACATTCCTCCATTTATCGGTAGGGTTATCATTAAAATTATGAGCGCTCTTCAGATGAATTTGGGCATACAAAAATCCCCTCAATATCGACATAGTGAATTTACTTATTGTGATGGTTTCATTGTTACATGTTTTGACGGGGAAGCCAGCGTAGATGGACACCATTGTGGTGCAGGGGGTTTTACTAAATCCCATGGATCCAGGGTTATCAGATGGATTTTGAATTGTGGATATGGTACAAACACTAAAGTTGTATTAATGGGAGTCTGGGAAACACTGACTATCGCACATCACCTTTCACATACCAAATTGTAGATCCTTGGCGATTCAAAGGTGGTGATCGATTGGCTAAACAAAAGAGGAAAATTACAAGTTTTCTCCATTGAGGGATGGAAGTTAAAGGTGCAGGGAATTTTAAAATTGTTTCAGGATATACGCTTCCAACATATATACAAGACACACAACATAGAGGCAGACACTGTATCAAAGAAATCCTTTATGGAACCAGAAGGCAGGATCTCATATTAGAGTTGGGAAAATGGAATTGAGGGACATAGAGAATACATCTCCCTCTCCTAATTGGACCTTTATAAAAGGTCATGATAGCTACATGTCACATGTTTTGTTTCATTTGAGACTATATTTTGTTTTTATGTATGCCAACAAATCAAGGACCAGCCATCAATATACTGATTAATTAAAAATCCATCTTGAAGTACTGACATTTTGGATCCACACAACTACATAGTTGTTATACAAGAAAGTATAAAAGTTATACAAGAATTTACAGTCACATACCCACTTTTGATTCTTATTCTTCTTTTACTAAATTTATTAATTCTAACTTCCCTTATTCCAATTTGTAAGTTTTATTTAAACAAACATCTAGACTTAGACTCTTGGTTAGTTTTATAGTTAAAATTTTTATAATTAATTGTATGCTCTTTTCTAACAAAGTCTAAGAATTTTTATTTTATTTTCTAAGCCTTATAGATTTTATAGACTCACAATTTTGTTTACGCGACGTGCCCTTCAAGAAACACTTATGTGCTCCAAGGGCGCCACTCACCAATGACTAGTTTGGAAGTTTGTCAGGCACTTGGATTCAACACTCCTTGGTTGACCTTGTGAGAGACTAAGGGTTTTTCTAAGGAATAAGGATTCTGCCTTATTGCATGCCTCTTAGAATTCCTCATGAGCGACTGTCTCAGTCTTCCCTCACGACATCGTGGACCTCTCTGAACAATGTAATCGTTAACCTTCAGTTTATTTCATGGCAGGAGTGCTAGTAGGATGTGACAGGAATGTTGCCACACCTCTCCCTCATCCATATGGTTTATGTGTATGACCACTTTACTTCATAGGTGAGTTGGATTATCAAGCGTCACCATGCCAACATCCACTGACAAGGACAATGTTAATAATCCATATTGAAATCATCATATAACACATCCATATAAATTAAATACTCAAACCAAATACAAGTCCACTCCCTAACTCAATCCAGAGTCCAAGGAAGTTTGTTGATGTCATCAACATCCTCAACCTTTCTCGTTTCCTGCACACTCAGGAAACCTCATCATAATACCTGTCAATATATACATCTAGAAAGAAACATATGAATCTAAATACTCATAACAACATAACTCATAATAAAAACATAAATATAATGTACCATAATTTAACCAGATCATTTGCTCACAAGTGTCCTCAAAGAATAAGTCAATGTATAAAAATTATTCAGTGGAACTAGATGTTACATACACCCCCTCTTGTTTTAAAATTCGTCCCGAAGTTTTGTACAATCTAATAAAGAAAAAAATAAGTCTAGTTGATATTATCTATATATCAAACTATCAAAATAAATAAGGAAATTGTTGATGCATCTCATATGTGTCGTCCCAAGTAGCAGAGTGTGGACTATAATTGTCCCATTAGACCTTGACCTGATTGACTATTCGATGTCATAGTTGTTGAGTGAAATGGCCCAGTATGCAGATTGGCTCCGCTATGAGATCACCCTCGTCTGACACCTGCAAAGAACTCAAGTGAGTAACATGTGACTGATCTGAAATATAATGTCACAAAAAAGATACATGAAACGCATCATGCATACACCTCAAAGAATCAAGAAAGGCTATTTGGTAGGCCATGGGTCCTGTTATCCACCAGTTTTCACAAGCTGGATTTCCTGATGAGCCGCCAAATATTGAGCAGTCAATGTTCATATGACAGAGTTCAAAGTTCAATCGGTCTTTCAAAAGACCACTTTTTTTCCGCATTTCCATCATTGTAATAAATGACTTGAGTATGAAATATTGTAAAATGATATTGGCCACCTAAGATCTAGGTACGAGCATGTACTCTAGAGTGTTTTTTTCACTTGTTAATTATTTTTTTCCTGCCTTTGTGGGCGATTAATAATTTCTAATTTTTTTCACTCAAGAGAGTGACTCCAAAGCTAGAGTATGTGTTGGTGTTTAGGCCTTGGCCTGGTATAACCAATTCCTAGTGTCTGAATTTATATGAGTTCATACTAGGTCATCTTAATTGAATCATATGGAAATTGTGGCTAGGTTTGATAGGTTTTTTTTAATGTTTTAGTGAAAATGTAAAATTCCCGCAAAAATGGAATTTTTTAATTGTAAAGCAATAAGTTGTAAAAAATATGGCATAAAACATTGTCAGATGCCATATTTATGTTTGTTTTCCAGTCCAAAGTGTCATGTAAACCCTTATTTCCATTCTTTCGAGACAAAAAAGTGATTATTTTCACTAAAAAATGAAATTTACTCTAAAAATACGGAAAAAAATGGGTAATTTAATTAAATCCCTATTTTTTAAGGAAACTAGGGAACATGTTTTTTCCTTGTCCCCATTTGACTGAAGGCCAAGGCGATTTAAGAAAAGGGTAAGGCGAATTCACTGAGGGTGATATGGACGTGGAGGAGATCCCAATGTAGGGGCTCGACCCCACTTGATTAGATGGAGCATTCTAAAGGGATGGCGCACATCCCAAAGCTCCTACTCGCCCTCACAGTTCCCCTTCCAATCCACTCACTCCCACTTCACCCCAATCATCCTCACTTCACTCACCCTTCACCCACTCATCACTACCTTTCACCTCACACTACTCCACACATCTCCCCATTTACTAAGTGTGCCACTCCCTTTTACTCTTGCACATCTACTCCTAACCCTATGCACATCCCTCTTGGAAGTGTCACCCCTTTTTCTATATAATCAGAGTTGACCCTCTCCATTTGTTAGTTGGAGTTTGTTGAGAAGAAATATAAACATTGTATCGTATTTTTTATTTCTAAGATTCAATAAAGAGACTTTGGAGTTCCATCGGTGTTGATGCTATGTGTGGATGCTTGCATCTTATGCTATGGTTGTGAGGTAATATGTATTTTTTTCTTCAATTTTGTATATATATTGCAAAGGATTTGAAAGTATGCTTCCATATGGTAGATTGAGGTAAATCTAATTTGATTAATGTCATTTATTTTCTTATAACTCACAAACTTTTATATTGCATGTCTTTTTTTTTGGTTAAACTAACATGCAAATCTGAGTTTCTATTTTATGTAGGAGAGACCTACTTTGACAGTGTTTGCAGGGTTGAAGTGCATTTTTTTACAGGTTCTTCAATCTTGGAGGATTGAATGGTTGTAGTTTCAACCTTCATTTGTCCAAAATTATCAAGGAATAAAGCTCCCTCTACTCTTCATTGAGGACTCCATAGCCCATATTTTTCAATTCTTGGAAAAAAGAGTTTCTTCCTTTCTCCCTCTCACATTGTTCAAAAGTTATTTGGTTACTTCCTTTATGCAAACATAATAAGATAGATTTGAATCCAAATTTGAACTTAGTTTCCTTTTTGCTTGCAAAGTATCTAGATCTAAGCATTTATTTTTCATCTATCTAAAGCTAGATCTAGTTAAGAAAATCTCCTTTATTGCTAGTTTGTTTTCTTCAAAATATAAAGGCTTCAAGGGGTATGATTGATTGAGCTTCATTTATTTTATTTGGCAATTTCGGAGTGATTTCATTTGATGTCCTAAAAGACATCCCAAAAATCTCTAAAAAATTTACAAGTTTTAGCATAAATTTTACTTAGTCAATTTTTGTTTTTTTTTTTATTTTTTTTTTATTTTGGAGTTGACCAAAGACACTTATAAAGTGTTTTTTTGGCCATATTTTGGTTTTAATTTCTTTTTGTTTTCTTGAAAAAATAACAGGCACAAGGGGAGATTCCGTCGATTTTTTTGAAATCAGGGCTTTCGGAGCATCCAAGGGTTTCTTACTTCATCAAATAAGCTTTTTCTGTTTTAAATTTCTTGTAATTTTCAAGATACAAAGCTTATAAGGATCTAAGTTTCTAAAAGGAGAATCTCAAAGAGAACTTAGTTCTCATTGTAATAGGTTTAATAAAAGCGGGTCCTTTTGTGCCCAGTTTCTCCATCCCCATTAGGGGGATTTGTGTGTTGTGGTTTGGCTTCATTTTCTTTCTGTGCAAGTTTCATCTTTTGATATTAAACATACATACAATCATAATAAAATCTAACACACATAACACTCACATTTCACATGCATGTCTAAAAAATACTTTCAATCTTTATGCATGTTTAGTTTAGAGTTTATTTTCCACTTTCAACAATAATTCTTGCGAGTTCCACTTTTCAAGTTTCTTGCAAAGCATATCTTTCAGTTATTTTACAAAGTTTATCTCTTTCAATCTTGCAAAGTCAATAAACCTTGTTTGTAGTTTAATTAGGGAAATCTCAGAAGTTGCTATCTCAATGCGTGGGAAAACACCTAAGGGGAATCTGTGAAATAAGGCGGTCCCTCTCGAGACCTAGTTTCCCACTCGTTTTGGACATCCGACACCCTTAGTGAACTTACTAGTGAGACCTCTTGGGTTTCGGTAAGTTCTCCACAAGTTTCCAAACAAAGAGTTAGCCTCTAAAGAGGACACATATTCTCTCATTAATCTACCTTTAATTTACCTTAATAAAACACTCAATCAACAATTGCCCACAACTCCTTTTAAGGCACTGGTACAACTGGTTTATCTTTATGTATGTGAGAAATTTACTTCATTCATGCAATTTTCTAACTAATTTTGTTAATCTTACAGATCTTGTATCCTACTTGATATATGCATGCTTATGGACAAATGACTTATGTGATTATCTCAAATGATGAATGTTAAGTGTTTAATGTCTTTGTTTTATTAAACAATGAACTCCTAGAAGTAGTTCTTTTTCTTTTCTTAGTTTAAAAGAGCCTTAGATTATTTTTATAAGGACTACCCCCCTTGGCTTTGTTAGGAGTTGGCCTAGACGGAGGAGTTGAGGATCAGGTGACATCACCTTGACTCGAAACTTGCCCCCAAGGACACACCAAGTGAATTGAATATTTCTTCCACGTTACCCTAGGTGTGTATAAGGCGACAACATTTTTAGCACCGTTGCTGGGGATAAATCTTTCTATTCTCGAAACACGACTTGATTTCCTTTATGTTTTTACTTATTTTTTTTATGCTTGTAGGCTATCAGATCTATACTCAATCATCTGTCGATCACTCCACTTAATTCCAATTTGACTAAGTATTCTACAAGGAGGGACTCAGAAGGCCTACTTGACTTCATTCATGAACCTGAATAGGTTTATTGAAGGAGGTTATCCAAAGCCTCTTATCATAGAGTCCTTATTCATTTAGGGACTGATTCCATTTCTGATATCCACTTGATCTTTGTTAATAAAAGTAATTTTTCAGAAATGGTTATGTATGATCCATGTGACTTCACTGCAATAAATAACTATCCTCATGCTATCCCAGAAAAAGCTATTGAAAAATTACCTAGTTTCCAAGGAAATAATGTTGTGTCTACAAAAATGCATATTAATTCATTCATGAGATGTATTAACAAATGGTGTGCAACACATGACTATGAGGATGTTAATATGAAACTTTTTTTCCTCTCCTTAGAAGACGATGCCTCAAATTGGTACGAGGATATGCCCAACAACTCCTTCAAGACTCTGAAAAATATTTTAGATGCCTTCACAAAAAAATGGGGGGAAAAGAAAGATCACCGTCACTTGTTAGTAGCCCTTAACATAATAAAAAAGAACGAGAATGAGACAATGGATGAGTTTAACAAGAATTTCATTGAAATTGTCTCTAGCATGCATACATATATCAAGCCTCCAAATGATGTTATTTTGATCTACTATGTTGAGGCTTTTGGTGGGGAAATGAAATACCAACTTAGAGATAAGGAACCCCTCAACCTCAAGGCAGCTCAGGATATAGCAGTTAAAATTGATAAAAACATGCAGGCTTCAAGGAAGTCCAACCTTCCAGGTTTCATTAGAGGTAGTTCTTCTAGGCAGACAGAGGCAAAGGACAAGGCTGCGGCTGCATCTCCTGAAAACAAAGACCCTAATTTCGACCCCTTAAAGGTCGTTACTGAGATGGTAAAAAGAATGGAAGCTACCCATGCTACTCAACTTAGTTCCCTACAAAATAGGTTGATAGCTATGGAAAGGTCTCAAAACAACAGATTCCAACCCAGACCAAATAATGATAGGTGGCAAATAAATGTCCTCCTCAAAACCAAAGGCCCCTTAATCAGCTAGAGTCAAATAATGTGGTTAATGAAGAAGCACCACCATTTTCTAGAGCTTGTGAAGACTTTCACAAAGAATCTACCTACCCAGTTTTTTGTCAGATAAATGAATAGGGCCTTCCTCCAGCAAACAACTTTGTAGGGCAACCCAGAAATTCCAACCACATCAACAACTTTGGTGAAAATCACCCTTTATATATGGATTATTGGCTTCATATGCAAGAAAGAAGTGATAAAAGTAATCAAGTGGTTGAAGAATATGAAAATGTGACTACGTTATATGGTCACAAGTCTACAAATGAGCAGATCTTGGAAATGGAAAGGAAAAAACAGATAGTCTACTAGCAGAAGGGGAAAGAAGGAACAAACAAGTCTCAACCCAACTTTCCAAAGGTAACTACTCCTACAAACACTCCAATTACTAATCTAAATGTTGATTTAAGTAGTTGGATTTCAAATGCAAAGGTCTTGGTTTTAGTGTCAAATCTCTTGAAAATTCCCTCACAGAAAGAGAAGCTTCTACAAAAAATAAATCTTCAAAGTAATAAAGTTGTTCCAAAATATCAACAAAAGGTTAAGGAACAACATGAAGATCTTCCAGTGGTCTTAACTAGCAGAGATGGGACTAAGGAAGAAAATCATCCTTTCCTTATATCATTAGAAATAAATGATCAATGGCTACATAACTGCATGTATGATTCAAGGGCTTCATCAAACATCATCACCAAGGGGATTATGCAAATGTTAGGTCTTAAAATCATAGGGCATTATCAAAATGTATGTGCCATTGAATCTAGAGAAATTGAAACTCGTGGAATAATCATAGACCTCCCAGTAAAGCTAGCTTTCCGTCTTGACTTTGCATTCAAAATGGAGGTTCTTGTTATAGATGTGTCAGATGCACAGGGGATGCTTCTATCTAGGAAATGGGGAGCTCATATGGGTGGTTGTTTAAATATGGATTTGACATTTTCAACTATTCCATACCCTCCCCCCTCAACTGAGAATTTCAGACTCTTTAGGGAAACAGAAAGGAAGTATCACATAGAAGATCCTAAAGAGAAGTTAAATGATTTTTTATTCCAAGTGTCTGACATGGGTAACTTTTCCATATGTTCTAACCTCCTAGCACCAACTCAAGAAAAATTCAAAGATGAAAAAGCAAGTAATAAATCTTAGAAGATGAATTTTGATGGAGCCCACTCAAGATCAGTCAAAGGGGCATGAATTGTTTTAAAATCTCCAACTGGGAAAACTTATAATTTTACATTCAGACTTGAGTTTGATGCAACAAACAATTTGGTCGAGTATGAGGCACTTTTTCTAGGGTTGGAAATTGCTAAGGACATGGGTATCAAGATTCTGAATATAAAAGGTGACTCAAACTTAGTAATTCTCTGATTGAAAAATAAGTATGCATGCAAAAGTGAGAGGTTAAGAAGATACATAAATTCTATATGGGATTTCAAAGAATTATTTTATGTTATGAATCTCATTGTTATCCCTAGAGACCAAAACAATCCAGTTGACAGTCTAGCTGTAGCAGCTTCTACCCTCCAACCCTCAGAATATATAATGAAAGGAGAAGGAAAGTTGGAGATAATATTTAGGCCATCTGTCCCAAACAATATTGATCATTGGAAAGTTTTCAAAGATGATGAACAAGTTCTAAGGTTCATTCACAATGTCAAGGAATTCTCATATTTTAATGTTAGCTACAAAGAGGAGGGTAAAGAATATGTTGACGAGGATAATCCAATTAAAAATCTAGTTCCCATAGGAATAGCTGCCCTAGAAAACATTTTTTATAGGCATGATATGTACAAAAAGAAAAAAGAAACAATAAATCCTGACAGTTATATTGAAATCAGCATTGGGACAGAGGAAGTCCCATGGTTTATAAAAATTGGAAAAGGAACCTCAGAAAAAGAAAGAAAGGAATTGATCAATTTAGTTCAAGAGTATAGGGATGTATTTGCTTTCACATATGATGAGATCAAAGAATACAAAGAGGATGTGTTGCAACATATTATCCCCCTCAAGGATGATACAAAACCTTTCAGAAAAAAAATTAGGTGAATAAATCCTAAGTTAGCACCTTTGGTTCAAGCTAAGCTTAAGAAGATGTTGGATGCTGACATCATTTCTCCAACAAGACATTCATCTTGGTGCTCCAACTTAGTTGTTGTTAGAAAAAATAATGGGGGGATAATTTTATGCATTGATTTCAGAAATTTAAATCTTGCATGCATTAAATACAATTATCCCCTACCCAACATGGAGACCCTACTTCAAAGGGTAATTGGTTCCAAGATTTTGTCCATGTTGGATGGATTCTTCGATTATAACCAAGTTTTGGTGAGAAAGGAAGATCAAAACAAAACTACCTTCACCACACCTTGGGGCACTTTTAAGTACCTAAGGATGCCTTTTGGATTACTTAATGTAGGTGCCACTTTTCAGAGAGCCATGGATTTTTCCTTCCATGAGTTAATCGGCAAAATCATTGAAATCTACCAAGATGACTTAATATTTTTTTCAAAATAAAGGTCAGATCACATAAGTCATCTTAGGCATGTGTTTCAAAGGTGTCGAAAGTATGGCATCTCCTTAAATCCAGCTAAGTCCATTTTGGGTGTTGATGAAGGCAAGTTACTAGGTCACATTATAGCAAAAGACGGGGTAAAAATGGATCCTGAAAGGGTTGAAGCCATACAGAAAGTTCATTTTCCCCCAACCAAAAAATCCCATCAGTATTTTCTTGGACAGATAAACTTTGTCAGATGGTTCATACCAAACTTAGCTGAGATGATGAAACCACTCCTTAAATTATTGAAAAAAGATGCTAAATATGAGTGGGCAAAAGAAGGAAGGAATGCTTTCAAAAGTATTAAGGATGCAATTGGCAAATATCATGTTCTAATCAATCCTAATTATTCAAAAGTTTTTCAAATATTTTCCTTTTCTTCGGAAGATACTATTGCAGGGGTCTTGCTCCAGAAAAATGAAGAGGGTCAGGAGCAACCCAATGCTTTTATGAGTAAGGCATTACAAAATTCTGAGCTTAACTATACTAGTATGGAAAAGAAAGCTTATTCCTTAGTCAAATATCTCAAGCATTTCCGAGTCTACATAGGATACTCAAACATTTTGGGGTATGTCCCTCACTTAGCAGTAAAAGATATCCTTGGGAAACAAGATTTCTTAGGAGTCAGAGGAAAGTGGGTCTCCAAGATTCAAGAATATAACTTATAGATTAAACCCACTAAATTGATTAAAGTTCAAGGGTTGGATCAAATGCTCACTAAAGGAAATGAACAAGTGTTGGACCTAGTATGTCAAAACAATCAAACTAGGCCAGCTTTGTCATCAAAACTTCATAAATTAGAACAACAACAATGGTATTCAAATATCATCTACTTTCTTTCAAACCTCACTAGCCCAAGTCATTTGATTGGTCATAAAAGAAGGGCTTTGAGGTTGAAAGAAGATAAGTATTGTATTATTCAAGATGGCTTGGGGTGGAAGAACCCCGATGGAGTGATACTTAGGTGTGTTGATGAGCCAGAGTCCAAGAGAATTTTGGTTGACTTCCATTCAGGGTTTTGTGGTGGACACTTTGTGGCTAAAACTACTGCCCACAAAATCCTCAGAGCATGTTACTATTGGCCAACCATTTCTCATATGTTCATAAAATGGTCAGGGGTTGTCACCACTGTCATTTATTTACAGGGAAGAAAAAGATAGCATCCTTTCCTCTTCATCCTGTAGTGGTCGAAGCCCCTTTTCAGTAGTGGGGACTTGATTTCATAGGTCAGTTTAAGGATAATTCAAGTAATGGTTATACTTGGATAATTACAACAACTGATTATTTTACTAAGTGGGTAGATGAAATACCCACTAAGTCAGCAAATGACAAAGTAGTCATGGATTTACTTGAAGAAGGATAATCACTCGGTTCGTTGTGCCCGCCAAGATTACCACTGATAATTCCAAGGCCTTCAGTTCGACAGAGTTGTATTCTTTCTATTTTAAGTATGGCATTGTGTTGTCCCACTCTTATCCCCAAGGTAATGGTCTTGTTGAATCCAACAATAAGAACTTAATGAATATTCTTAAGAAAACAGTGGGAGATAATAAGAGGTCATGGGACAACAAGATTAAGTTTTCATTATGGGATGATAGAATAACCAAAAAGAGTTCCACGAGAAAGAGTCCTTTTGAGCTTCTCTACGGGCTCGATGCTACTTTACATGTTCACTTAAAGCTTCTAATGTATCAGTTTGTTCATAAATATGGTCTGGATGAGGATTTCCAATAGAGAAGAATTGATCAGTTGGTAGAGTTAGATGAGATCATAAGGAAATCATTGGATCAGAGTATAAAGAATCAGGACAAGGTGAAAAAGACTTTTGATACGTCTTCACGACAGAGAGTTTTTTACGAAGGGGACACTGTCCTTCTTTGAGATAAAACAAGGGAAAATCCAAGTAATTATGGAAATTTTGACAGTTAATGGACAGGTCCATACATCATACAGGGTACAGCTGGAAAGAATTAATTTTATCTCAACAGGTTGGATGGTGAGAATTTGGCCCTTCCAGTCAATGACCAACTTCTCAAGATTTTCTTCAGCGAGAAGATATGATGCCCATGGGGGCATCTTCTATATCATACTCTCTAACCCTTATCCTTTGTACATTATGCTTTGTATTTATGTACATTATTTATTGCTTTTTGTACTATATCCACATGTATATTAAATGTTTTGTTGTATTATATGTTCTTGTATTTTATCATTGCAAATTCATGTTTATATTGGTTTTATATGGATATGATTGTTGACAAGGCATCAATGATGCAGGTTGCATAATTATGAATTCTCGCATGGTCTCCTTCAGATGTAAATATCAACCACATGTCCCCATATGGAGCCAATATTATCCACCAGTTTGCACAAGCTGGATTTCCTGATGAGCCACCAAATATTGAGCAGCCAATTGTTAAGGTCCTAACCCGCACATAGGTAGATCAATGTATTCGGATGTAATAAAGGTCAATATTAATAAGGCCTTTCAATAAAATAGAATAAGGCAAATGTA